>CAODLS010900834.1:0-45043 GCA_948243855.1 Flueggea neowawraea | reverse complement strand
CAGGAAAGGGGCTGCTGTTTACTAATAATGGCCATTTGAATATAGAAGCATACTCAGATGCAGATTGGGCTGGTTCAGTAGTGGACAGACGGTCAACTACAGGTTATTGTACATTTGTTGGTGGCAATCTGGTTACATGGCATAGAAAGAAGCAGGGAGTGGTGGCCAGGTCAAGTGCAGAAGCAGAATATAGGGCTGTTGCTCAAAGTGTTTGTGAGCTTATCTGGATTAAGAGGATGCTGGAAGATTTGCATATCCTAAAACAAGAATCTGTTACACTACATTATGACAGTAAGGCAGCAATTGGAATTGCTCAAGATCCTATTCAACACGACCGTACTAAGCACATTGAAATTGATAGTTTCTTCATCAAAGAGAAACTAGATGACAAAAGCCTACAACTCAAGTATATCAGGTCTGAGGGTCAGCTTACTGATGTTCTTACCAAAGGGTTAAGTTGCAAGCTGTTTCATTCATTTGTTTGCAAGATGGGTATGCGGGACATTCATACACCATCTTGAGGGGGAGTGTAGAAATATATTCGGGAATATTAAGGGAATATTAGATAGAGTAATTTTAGGAGCTATTTTGTCAGTTATGCTGTAAATATCCCTGTATATTCTGTCTTCCTTTTTTGTATATTCTTCCTATTTTGTATTGAGGGATATAAATAGAGGACTGGGCGTAGAAATACGAAAAACCCAGAATTCAGAATTATTTGCCTAATTTCTACACTTTTGCACATTAGAAAAGTCTTCAAGAGTTCTGGCAACTGAAGATTGTCCTTTTGTGAAATTCATTGAATAATTGCATGTCAAATATAGTAGTAGTTATGTTATGCCTGTAGTGTTAGTAGACTAATATGGGATGCTGCTTATGTTGATGTTTTATATTTGTAATTTGTAGCTATGGTGCCACACTTTTGAGCCACTTCTTAACTTCCCTTACTTTTTACTGATAAAACCTGTAGTAACATATATGTTTTCTTTGGTGCAACCTTGGGAGTAATGTAGTCTCAAATTGACAGCATGGCTGATCAATAGTTTTGTAGTTCATTGGTATTAGAGTCAACTCCAACGTTGATGGATTGTCTAGTGGGAGGAAAAAAAACTTTGACGGCATGGCTAGTTTTAGATTGCTGTTATATGGGAGTTATTTTTGATAGATTACGTGGAAGAACTTGTTTGTTTGGTGGTGTTGAGATTTCAAGTTTATGGACAAATGTATTATAGCTTGAGGGAAATAGATTATGATTGTTGTCTGTAGATCATACTCACTATAGAGGATAGAAGCGAGAAACCTTTCAGAAATGTGTCAACTACCGAGTTATTGCCTAAATAGAGGCATTATAACTCCTGGCAAATTTTTTTTTTGAAAAGGTGATTTAGGCTTTTTACTTTCCCGAAAGAAACACATCTATTCAGTTATTTCTTGCGAAGTTAGAGGTAAATGTAGCTATTTTCAACTCAGGAAAATGTAGTTTGACAAAAACTAGATACTACCCATCTTATCCTAATTCTCCCATATGGTATTGTCTCAAAGTTAGTTGGTCTCTCTTTTCACTTGCAACACTAGAGTCAAGTAAAGCAATGAATCATGATCATCACACATGCGTACGTTGAGGTTTGGGAGCTATTCAACAATTTGTGCTGCAGTATTTTCGTCTCTACATGAGCTGCGCTATTGAGAAGGAATGAAGTTGATGAGATTTGTGGCAGTGACATATACGTGCATGTTGATTAAAATTACAGAAGAAAGACATGTCATTTCCTTTCTGACCTCAGTTCACCTATGCTTGACAAAATCTTTTTGGCAATGCTGGAGCATTCAGGAGGCCAAAATTTAAATTTATTGGGCATTGAACATGAAAGATCTGTAACATACCGCAGTTAGATTTAAATTATATTTTGGGATCAAGTAAGAAAATCTGGATGTTTTCTTAAGCCACAAGTTTCTATCATTAAAGGCAACTAATGATTGGTCAAAACTAGACAGGCGTGCTTGGTTTTATTCATGTGCTGTTTAGAATATAATCTAGCTGGCTCTCTTGCAGTTAAAATTTATCTCTCTCTTGGAAATTGAAGTCAAAATATATTAAAGCTTTCTGACTTAATTCCCTCATTCTTTTGTGATGACGTGGTAGATTCCCACCTCATCATTGGTTTTCTTCAACAAAACTTAATGTATTGGCTAAACAGCTTTCAAGGTAAGAAAGATTCCTCGTCTTATTTCTTTAACAGTGTTCACATTAACTTAACTACAGCTGCCTCAAATGAGACTTTGTTATACTATTGACATACTCATTATTGCATTAAACAAGTCTGTTCAATAAAATGTTTCTGGGTTTCCACTGAATTTAAGTGCTTACTATCTGGCATCATCTCATCAAGAATTTTCTTATGGGTCTACCACCTGAAACATAAACTATTAGCTGATTATAGATATTATATTGGAGTAATTATATTAGCATCTCTGTGTTTTGCCATAATTCGCGATTGCGTTCCTGTACTTTAAAAAAACTGTGATTGCATCCCCGAACTTAAATGTCGTCAGACAGAATTCAGCCAAAACTAACAGAACAATATTTATTATGGCATTTCCTTTTGTCCTGTTAGTTCTGATTGAGCTTCTAGCTAACGGAATTTAAGTGAAGGGATGCAATCACAGCTTTTTCAAAGTACAAGGATGCAATTACGGATTATGACAAATTACAAGAATGCTAATGTAATTCCCCTATGATATTTTATGTAAGATATTCAATGCTAAGTGTGTCGGTCATTATTATTGGCCAATTACTCCAAGTCTCACCATTTTTCTTTCTGGGCTTTACTACAAGGTAGACCCTGTGTCTTATAGCCACAAGTTCGATATTTAGGTCAGTTCTTGTGTTATTAAGCTGTTCATTATATTTGTCAGTTGTACCTAAGATATTGTACAGACTGGAGAATAAATATCGGTGAATTATGGCCCGTTAAGTTCGGTTTGACCCACATTATTAAATATGCCCATTCTCTACCGCTGTTAGCTATACCTTACCTGCATCCTAAGTGGGGACCTAAATTCATTGTGGCAGTTCATAAATCTTGTTTCTCAATTTTCTGGTTCAGATTTTGACCCTTCACAATTATTTCCCTTGTTTATGTGGCCCTTTCTTGTCAACATGTGTCAGCCTTCAGAGTTATTTTTCCACAACTGTTAAATTTTAGTGTTAGCGCCTTCGCGGGGAAAGATTTCCAAATGGATATGTTAGAAGTGCATATTCACTATTCAAATATAGTGCCGCATTAGCATTGTGTCTGCTGAGTTGATGTTAATGTGGGTTGGTTATATATATATATATATATATATAGTACTAAAAAAAAACGTATTAATGTCTTTATTTTTTTACTATATAATTTACTTAAGTACCATTCTAAATGGGTCCAGCGACCTGTATGATTTTACTTGTTTATGGAAACCACAGAAAGTGTATCTTATTGTTCCTTGCATGGCTACAACTTATTCTCGTGAAACCTTTTACACTTTTACAGGTGCGACAGGACATGTACTCCTAATAAAAAGTAGAGAAGGAAAGAACAGAGCGTCCCACACAAATCTCATTAGGATATTAATCAGATTCTTCCGTCCTATGTAGCAACCGAAAGGGATTGAATTATTGGCTGTTGCTGGTGATTCTATAGTCAAAAGTGTTCATAAAAAACACATTCAGACAGTGCTTTCTAGGATTTTGATTTTGATATTGTCAATTATACATGTATAGGAAATTTTATGTCTAATGATCTGTATAAGTTTACTAACTTTACATAATTGTGTTTGTTGGTCTAATGACCAGTGCTTAAAGAATGTCCCAATCATTTGAGATTCGCTAATGAAGAATTTGTTAACCTAAAAAAGGGGGTAGAAGGGCAATAATCAAAAGCATATTCGAAGAAAACAACAGTAAAGTATACAAGTGCCCACAATTTGTTTGGCTCTATTCTGATAAGTTTATTCAGTTTGGGATAGAAACTGAGCTGGAACTTAAAGTGTAGTAATTTGTGGTTGGCTGTGAGGTTTCCTAAATTCGCGTTTGAAAACGAATCTTTGTCATTGTTAGGTTTAGGAGCAGTTTGTTCTTTTGGCCATTCAATAGAGGATCACCATCTTTCAAAGAGACTCGCATGAAATGAACACAACAATGCTTTTGCATGTAGTAGAAAAAAGTGGGCAAAAACAGTTAGTGGTTTTCATGTTCAATGTACAATAATGTGTGGAGTGGTGCTTTTCATCATTGCTTTTGTTAGCTAGCTCTAGAATCAAACAAATAAGAAGCATCAGGAAATTGATGTAAACAAATTGCGGATTTATCAACTGGGTTGTTATAATGAAAAATGATACATTAATTTTTTCGCCTAAAGAAAGTAGGAGAATGAGCTATCGGTGGTAACTCTACTGAATATGATAATACGAGCCTTCTACTACTGAAGATTCGAAAAGTCATAGCACCACATAATAAGAAAAGTGGTAGGAACCTAACCAAGCATGATGAAGATAGAATTAGAAATTTTACCCCTCGTAATTAAACTGGTGAAAGCACTCGTTTATCAATTCGGCTACCACTTGTGGTTGTATGATAAATATTTTAATGTATTAAATATTGTTCAATACATAGTATATTTATAAAATATTTCTCAACCATCCTCCTTGTACTATTGGGTATGAATGAAAATATAGAACAATTAAGGATAAATTAATCCACAACTTGTAAAATTGCTTCACCAAAACCATTAAGGATGTGTTGGCGACAGTGAATATACAAGCGTGCGTCACCACATATTGGAATATAGCTTTCGGAGCTACTGCGGAGATGTTGCAGTTGAACTTTGGATTATAGTTGGAAAATGTTTTAGAGTTCAATCTAACATTAATTTATGTCTAAATTCCAAATAGAGTTGAGCACTGTTGGATCCAGCCAAGTAAGCAAGAACAAACCACAACAAGTTTCATTATTTTGTCTACATTTTAACTCGGATCAAAATATACTCATTTCATATTACTTTTATATTAAGTAGATTTTGGTAAATTTAATATATTGCATAGTATAAAAAAAAAGAGCGGCACTTTTTTTTGAAATATATTATAATATGATAAAAAAAAATTTACCTAAAACAAACACTCTTTTTATGTTGATTTTTATTTCAATTTTAAGTGTCTCAATAATCTTGTTAATGTATTTGAAAATATTGTACTCAGTTCACCTCATATTACCGGAAAGAATGAAATTAACTTAATTTGTTTAAAATTTCTTTTTTAAGGGTACATATAAATAATTTATTATTATTTTTATGAAAAATGTGTCATATTATTTTATTAATATTTTATAAAATGTAAAAAATTTATTAATTTTTGTATATTTTTGTAAATTTATTAAGTCATTACTGTTAATATTTTATCGATTATTTCATGCTAACAGTGATAACATTTATATCATGAACTTTATGTCTTGTCTTGTACTCCCTTGTTTGACAAAGTTCTTCACTTGTTGACACCATTTTTCACTTTAGAGATGGAACTACAACATGCAAAACTAAAGGTTTTGTCGGTGGAATATTATGGACTTAATCATTGGAAGTTTTTTTCTATTATTTTTCTTAAAAAAAATCTCTTATTAATTTGAAGTTGACACGATCCAAAATTGGACCGTAGACGACTTACAAGGCGAATCATATAAATAAACCCAGTCCATCTCAAACAATCTTAAAAATACAGGCTTTATAACCAAAAATTATTTATTAATAAACAATCTATTAATCAAATTGCAATAGTTTAATAATTAAAAGTTTAAAATAATATTTTTAAATAATAAAATAAAATATTATTATAATATCAAAATATAAAATAAATAGTTATAAGTCAAATTATTTAAAAATTAAATAATAACAAATAGAGAACCACAACCCATAGATAATTCGGTGTGAAATTTTTAACAAAACAAATAATATAGGATCCGAATAATAGGGCATTTACTGCTGGCAAGAACGTCTCACTGGGCACTGAGTATCAGATAACTACTGTCAACATACCTCAAAATTAAGTTTTAAAAACAAAACAAGAAAAAAAAAACAAAGGGTTAGAGCTAAGTGAGAGATAACATTCCAGATCGCCTCTTGCATGCCTCATAGATACCGTTTTAAAAATATTTTAAAAAAATATCACATGCACGTATACATTATATATTATTAGTATATATTTGTATTTTTACAAATAATAATTCAGAAATTCTTTGAAAAACAAAACAGTCAACAAACAGTCAAACGAATTAACTAAATAAATCAAATCAAATATTTTATTTTCAAAATATTTACTAAAGAACAAAACATTCAAAAACATGCCAAAACCATAATCAATCGAAAAGAGTTAAATAAATACAAATTTAAAAGTATAATAATTTTTAGAATACATTTGTTAAACATTTATAACCAGAGCAGACAGCATACAGTCAGCTAATACATTTATGTCATATATATATATATATATATAACAGAATTAGACAACGAGACAGGAATCGGACCCAAATCATATGTTATCAAACCTCAACTCATTAGTGGACTATTGTCACTAGAAATCATAGCTCATATGTGTAATCTAGACACATGGTTATCATCTTACCCTTGTAACTGGGTCTTCACAATGATATATCAATAACTACGCTTACCCCATAGCATAGGTGTCCTGAGTCAGATTAAATAAATTAATAAAATTTTGAATCAAATAAGCATGCAAATCAGATACTTATTCTACAGAAAATATATATATATATAATATTTGTTTAAATATATTTATCAAAAATCAGAATCAAATTACTGAATAAAATATTAATACCAAAAAATATACTGATATTCAGACAGAAAATTTATTACAGAAAATATATCTAATTTCAGAAGAAAAAAACATAATACTTATTACAAAATATGTTAAAATATAGAACAAAATATTTATTATGAATTTCATAATAAATATCAAAACAAAATATTTATTTCAAAACATTCTTAAATTCAGACAGAAATTTTATTTCAGAACAAAATGTTTTTTTCCAGAAAACAAAATTATTTCAAGACAAATTATATTCAAAAGTTAGACATATCAAAACATATAAGGTTCAGAAGACACAGTCTATGTGTCTGAAACTGTCATCACACTCACCTTGACACCGAGCTAATAATCTAACTAATGGTCCATCAGTGAATAACTGATCATCTCAAAAATCAAGCAAAACTGAAAACAAAAATTTATCCCATTAGGATAAGATATGATAACTGTGACAGTACTGAAGATATGAAATGCAAATGTAAATACAGATACGTCGAAAAATCTATTTTGATCTAATATCGATCGCTCTAGTCTCGAAAATCGAAATCTACTTAAAATTATAGTTCAGTTCCTGACTTATGTAAAATTACCATCTAGTCCCTCAGACCTCATAAATTTTAAATTAGTCCCCAAACTTTTTAAAATTAATAAATTAGTCATCAAAGCATTTTAAATTTATAAATAAGTCCTCAATTTTCTAATATTACAAATTTAACCCTAATTTCTTAAAAAATACAAATTTATCCAAAACTTCTAAAATTTACAATTTTAACCCACATGCAAAATATCAAATCCAATCCCTCAAAATAATGTCTAGAATCTCATAAATTTATGTTTTGGTCCTTTTTGTTATCAGCTACATTACATGGTCCCAACTAACAACAAACACGTTTTTCTCCATTCTACACCGAACCAAACCCCATCCTTGTTTCTTAACAAACCCAGAAATCTATGAAATCATACCCAACCAAATTTCCCAAAATCCAAACTGACCACAACAGTCCCAAAGCTTCGGTTTCAACCAACAAAATTTAACAAATCAACTCCAAAACACCATCTTCACTTACTCTCATTGTTTCCCACCTTTATCTCTGTAATAACCCGTCGAATTTCGACATAGGTCTCTATAGTTTTGTTCACCTTCGATCTGATCCTTGAGATTCAGAGATGTTGTTTGGATGTTGGTGGTGTTAGAGAACTTCTTTGGTGTGGATAAACTTGGAGTTACTCGAGTAAGTCGTGAGTTACTCGAGTAAGAGTGGGTAGTTGCTCGAGTAGCATTTTGTGTTACTCGAGTAATCGAGAGTGAGTCCGTGCTTCATGTTGTTCTGGGATCGAGACTTACTCGAGTAAGCTTGAACTTACTCGAGTGAGCGGGGCCAGGATTCCCTTTGAAGGAAGAGTTACTCGAGTAACATTCTGAGTTACTCGAGTAAGCACTAAAATAACTCAGAAACTTAGCAAAACATTGTGTTTTGCTAACTAGGTCTATTTAATACCCCCACCCTATTCTTCTTCGTCATGTACTCCTCCAAACCACCACATTTACTCCGAAATCCGTCTCTTTTGCTCTCACATTGCCTATAATTGATTCCTTAAGGTAAGATCTATCTTTTTTCAATCTTGTTGCTTCCATTTTCTCATTGAATGCATTGTTTTGTTGTGCTTTTTTTGGAGTGACGGCTAGAACTAGGATTTCAGATTGGGGGTTGTTCTTGATGTTTCTGATGGGAATGAATGTTAGGGGTAGTAAAATCAGGACTTTGGAAGTCTAGAAACACCTAGGTTAAGCTTGAAATAATAAGAATCGAATGTGTTCATAAGTGGGTATGAAACATTTCGGGTTGGGTTGATTTTTGGAGTGATTTCGAGTTGCATTATTGGATTGGAGCATAGAATAATGTTCTAGAGATTATTGAGGACCAATGTGGGTGATTGGTAACATTTTTGGTCCGTTGAATTGTGTTTGAAGAAATCTGGAGTTTTCTGGGCAGGAGTTCACTCGAGTAAGAACTCGATTTACTCGAGTGAACCCAGCATTGAATTACTTGAGTAAGTCATTTCTTACTCAAGTAAGTCAAGGGGCAGTTACTTAAGTAAGCATCTAAATTACTCGAGTAAGTTGTGGTTTTAGGGGCCAAACTTATAACTTTTCGTATCTAGTGGAGAGTTGGAGTCTTATTTGATGATTTTCACTACTTGGAGGACTAGTAGAATGCATTGAGGATTGATTGGGAAATTTTGTAAAGTATGAGGACTAAAATGTAATTTTACATGGGTCTGGGACCTGACTGTAATTTTGCATATATTCCAGATTTTGGGTCGAGAGTGACATATTCTCTTTTGAGTTAGATTTTCAGTGACCTCGAGGGTCAACATATACATATACATATAATGCATTCAATACTGCCACAGTACCAACATCATCTTCTGATATATGTTATGTATGTATCTGTTCTAATTTTCTGTTCCTACCAGCACGACCAGCCACCTAGTAGGGCTTGACTGGAGTATCAACTTTGGACACCAGGTGAGCGAAATGACAGCTTCAGACACATAGATTGTGTCTTCAAACTTATATAGTTTTTATTGTGTCGGGATATGAAATGAAATCTGTTTGGTTTCTTATGCGAATAAACAACATCAAACACAACGGAAATACAACAACATCACACAAGAAACATCCAGGAACACTGTATGTAATCATAATTAATAAAAGGAGGTCGAGCATGTTTACCTTTCAGCCTTATGGGTGTGTCAAATTTCATATTGGGCCCATTTAATTATGTTTTCAATCATTAACATAAATTAATGGTCCGGTAAGAAAAACATTCTTAGCTATAACCCAGATATTTATTGTGTGCGATCCTGTAGGTTCATTCAATGTTGGCAATGGGCCTAAAGTTAATTTAAAAACCCATAAATCATAATTGGTCTCTAGCAAGACATTATGATTACCCAAATTGAAATGAATGTCAATTACGAATCAACATAACCTAATTACAACCTTATACAACCCTTTTCCTTTCGATATCTGAATTAGCATAAGGCATGGAACCGGTCACCCTTATTTATGCTAAAATATTTTCTTGATCTATTAGTGATCCTGACTAAGCCAAACAAATGATAACACTTATCACTTTATTTTGGTGTGGTCACGCACTACTCAGTTTCGCTAATCAAGTGGTCGGTGATATCTTCTCTCTTTTTTAGAGTGGCAATCCCTTCACTTCACTCATGTTTCTTAGCATGACTCATTGCATACCCAATCATACCCATACTTGTTACTGATTACAAATAACATTAGGCGTATGTCAAAATATACAAAAAATAACCCAAGAATCCATAGTGATTTTAGGTCGAGGGATCCAAGTATAAGCGTTGTATGAGAAATACTTATGACCTTTCAATCATGTAGTATTCTCATAAGTAGATCGATCCAAAATATTGTTCTCTAACATGTTCTATGTGCTCTGATTGATATATCATATCCTATTACCAGTAAAACATGATCACCTTACAGAGTACATACTAGTCTTGGTTTATTGTCATTCCCATGACAATAATCGACTAGGGATATTTAGAATAGTATTCTTTTATACTTCAAGGTTTTACTATCCAAATCACATATTTGATAAATTAAGCAGAATCACTATTCATGGATGTTTTACCAAATTAAACATGCACAGGAATAATAATGAGATAAAGCAATGCCTCATATTATATATATATATATATAATATGTTGGGAACTCTACGTGTGATCATATCAAATATGGGCAGCGAAAATATGTTATAAACATGTAGAACACAACCAAGGAATGTTTGCACATAAACAAAAATTAACAAAAACAAAAACATGCTAATAAATAAAACGTGTACAAATGGTTACCTCTAATCACTTCACACAATCGTCTCCTTGTTTTCACCAAAAGTAACAAGTTAAAACTTTACGTTTTAACCCCTTGAAGCACCTTTACAACCTGGAGAAAATAAGAAATAATGGTGAAGAGTTGCTTGTACGCGAACTCTCTCTATCGGATTATTTGAAGGTTGAACAAGACTCTCTTAACACCCTCAAAATCACGTGTGGACAGTAGCAATCACTCACAAGAACTTTTCTTTTAGGTGCTCACAAAACCAAGGCTGAAAATCTCAAAACAACAAACTTAAATCGATAACTCAATGCCGTATGAGAAGAGAGAAAGGTGAAGAAGAGCTTTTCGGTTTTTTTTTTCCTTATTGTTTTTAGACGAATGAATAAGTGAATGAGTGAATAGAATAGTGTATTTGGCCGGCCATACATGTGTCTAAGTTAGGAGTGATTGTTTCAAACACAATCACATCAAAAGAAAAAGATTTGGTGAAATACAACCTCATCACTTATTTGATTTATCCTAAACTTTTTAACCATATCATTAACATCTAATCACATGTTAAATTACATGTATATGGCCGGACTTAATACTGCTAATTGGGTTTTAATGGGCTGGTCATTTAACTCACTTAAATGGCCACTCATTTAGCCTGGTCTGAAACACTCTCGCGCACTTACGTTTACGCAACTTTTACGTAATTTTAAGTGAACCTTTATGAGAGATAAAATTCGTTTAACCTAACCAGATTACTTTGTGTGCTATCCTATAGGTCCATCTAAAGTCGGCAATGGGCCCGAAATGGGCTTTCGGCCCATAAGTCGTAAGTGGACTCTAACAAGTCATTGCGACTACCCGAATTAGACGAATTTGCACCGTTAGTGAAATAATGACCTATTTACAATCATATGTGATCCTTTACCTATTGATATCATGTCTAGTATGAGGCATGGAACATGCCGCTAAGACATTTCTTGGTCTTTTAGCAGACTGATTAGGTCAAATGTGTAATAATTCCTATTACATCATCTGGGTGCGGTCGCATGCTACTCAGTCTCACAAATCAAGTGGCCGGTGATATCTCTCTCAATTAAGAGAGTGGAAATCCCCTCACTTCACTCATAGCTCCACAGGTGCTTCGTGGTATACCCAACCGCACTCATGCTTGGTACTCGGTTACGAGCCCGTTAGACGTACGTCAAAGCATACTAGGACTCATCTAGGTTATATAGTGATTTCAGGTCTAAGTAATCAACTATAAGTATGTAATGAGATTCACTTATGACATATAACTATGTAGTGAACTCATTTAAGTGGATCTATCCATATACTGTTCTTAACAAGTACTATGTCCTTGATCGACATCCCATGTCCTATGATCGGTAAAACTCCACCATCTCTCAAGGAACATGCTAGTCTTAGTTTATTATTGCTCCCACGATAATAATCGACTAGGGACATTTTGAATAGTGTTTGTAAACGTTCAAGTTTTACAATCAAGTCACCACACTTGCATCATGAACCCACAACTATTCATGGATACTTTGTTAATTTATTTGCATAGGAAATATAATAACAAATTATTGCTTTATATTATAAACTAACTGAAATACAATGTCTTGGGATTTGGGCATGCACTAACATAATATAATCTGGATACAATGCATTGGGGCTAGGGCTTACACTAACAAAAATTCGATCAGTATTCTTGGGGTGTTTAACCCACAAGGATGAGTGCTAATTGTGATCGATTCAAAGAAGAAAATAAATCATGCAAAGAGTTGATATTTTTGTATTTTTGACTATGAAAATAAAGTGCAAAAGAACAAATAATAAGATAAGCGTTAGGATTTCAAAGACTTAAGCAAGATTTCTACTTACTAAATTTATAAACGGTTTATAGGATTAAGTGTTCTCTCGCTATTTTCACCTAGAGCCTCTTTCAAGTTCATCTAGGTTATGTCTACATTCATTAGAAGGGTCCTTTTGGCCTTAACTAACTAAACTAGACTCATTAGGTTCATTAGAGAATTTCATCGAAAACCTTGTGGTAATGAATATTTTCATTTCATAACCTAACAAGTTTAATGCATGTCAACCTCATATAGCCTTCTCCTTTCGGTCCTTGAACTAGATTTGTTAAAAATACCACTATGGTGATCAAGCATAATGATATTCAATTAGAACATGTCATTAAATCAAATCCAAAATCTTTATATATCATTCAAGCACAAGATATAAATTCTACAAATATGAAATAAAAAGAAGAAATCTCATACATAAATATAATAAGTATCCATCAAGGTCTACATATTGAAATCCTAACAAGATGATTAAGTTTCCATGGTTGTGTAACACAAATATAACAATGAATAACAACAATAACCATGGCAACATATTTGAGATATAAATAGAGGAGAAAATGAGTTTAGAAGTAGCCTCTTTTCATGTTCCTCAAGAGAAATATCTACAGTTTAAGCCTTGGTCTCCTTCTCCTTTATCCAACCCTATAACAATGTTCTTCCAAATGGAAGAACAAAGATGGAAGAATATGCTCAATAGTTAGCTCCAACCCTATAATATTGTTCTTCCAAAATGGACGAACAAATAAAGAATACTATGATAAAAATGGTTGGTCTCTCTTGTTGATGCACATATGAGTGGTATTTATAGGCTTGAATAAGTCCCAAAAAACCCTAGACAAGCTGCCAAGTTAATGCATGCAAGTTGGCCACTTTTTGTCCACTTTTGACCTCTTATCGATATATGACTTTTTGCTCCCCCTGAAGGTTGGTCACGGTCATGACATTTGGAGGTCATGTCCGTGAGGTGTTACTGCCCACGGTAATGGCTATGACCATGCTTTAACAGTAATACCCTCCTTTCGCGCATCGACGAACTTTGCATCCTTTGAGCTGATTTTTGTTGCACTTTTTTCAATTGATCTTCCAACTTCAAAAGCATGTTTTCCATGCCTATTTAATCTCTTTTTAATATATTTTTATGCATTCCTAATGACCCTACAAAATAAACGAAAGTGTATAAATTCGTTGATAATTAAGTACACGTAGGCCGAAAAAGATATACTTTTATGCTTGGATAATTATGTAAATTTAGGATACATCAAACTCCCCCACACTTACTTGTTTTCTTGTCCCCAACAAAACCAATCTCAATCCCAAGGAAATTGTTTATTCTTAGTTTTGATGATTTTAACAAAACATGTAAAAAAGTTAAGTAATGCACATTGCAGCTAAAGCTGAGCACGTAATAGTATGATCAAGGCGCGCTATACCATTTGCAAGTCACGTTGATCATATTCAAGGTTTCCAAAAACATCACAAGTCATGTAGCATTGGATGCAAGTCACGTTAACGAGGATCACTTAGTAACTAGAATGATCCCAAATCATACAAGGCGCATTGCACATTGTCCAAATCACATTATGAGAATGCTAAAATCACTGGATGGATTGTACAAGCATGCAAGTCACATTGTGAAGTATGCAAATCACATTATGAGAATGGTGAACTCACTGGATGGATTGCACAAGCATACAAGTCACGTTGTGAGGTATGCAAGTCACATTATGAGGAAAATGAACTCTCTGGACTGACTAGACACACTTACAAGTCATGTTGTACAACATATAAGTCACGTTGACGGTATGTGCACCATACTTGAAGTGGAGTTGCAAGGCAACACCCATATTTCAACAATTGCAAGTCACGTTGATGAGTAAAGGAGCCATCTTTGAAGAAACACATCTACGTACATTGCAAAGGGTGCAAGTCACATAGACGAGTATGATGTCAGCTTCTAACAAATCGGCACCTCTAGATTCAAATTTGAATATTCCTGATAGATTGTACAGTGTCAAGTGAACAATCAAAGATACGATCTTTGAAGTTCGTTAACGCATGTTGAAGCCTGAAGTTGCTAGGTTCAACGCACGCTGAAGGATCATCAAGTCACATTGCAAGATGTGTAAGTCACGTTACATAAAGTGACATTTGAGGCAGTGGCATTAGTGGAATACAAGACATGTTGCAAGCAGGGCAATTCAGGTTATAGTAAGTGACATTTGAGGCAGTCACGTCTGAGTTGGATGTAAGACATGTAGAAGAGAAACAAGTCACGTAGTATCTTAATGGGACATATAAAACTCACATTGCATATGATACTATGCACATTATACCTGCTGATGTCATAAGATCGGAGTTTCTCTTTCATCTCTAAATGAAATTCAAGACCTGCAACGGCTACATTTTAAAGATCGTCTATAAATAGAGGTCCTTACTTTAGAGGTACATAGAGAAATTTTTAGAGTGTGCCCAAACTTTGCTATTCAATTACATGAATTTCTCTCTCTAAGCTTTTTAAAGCTCTTACACTTCAACCAAGTTTTTAACTTTCTATTTACTTTTTGATTTAGTGTGAGATTACTCTCTCTAATCTGGGAAATTGTTTGTAAATCAAGCTTGGTTTTAAAGCTTGAGGATAGTTTAGTTTTGCTTGTTAGAGCCTTGAGAAAAAAACAAGTGTTGGTTTTCTTGTTAAGCCCACAAAAATAAGGTGTAAAGGTTTCCTATTGAGCCTGCAAAAACAAGGTGTAAAGGTTTCTTGTTGATCCTGTAAAAACAAGTGTGTAAAGGTTTCCCTCCACCAAGAAGTGAGGAAGAGTCTTAGTGGATTTTAAATTCTCTAGTGAGCTAGAGGAGTGGACGTAGGTCAAAGAGGACCGAACCACTATAAATCAAATTTGGCATCTCTTCCTTTACTCTCTCTTATTTACTTGCTTTGCATTTCATTTGATTTACATTGGTGTGTATTGGATTGAGATATTGGCTTTGTTTTATAAAAGATTACAAAAAGTTTTCAAAAAGGCTTTAGTTTTTAGCAAGAAATCCAATTCACCCCTCCCCCTCTTGGATTGTCATATTGGGATTACAAAAAGAATACAAATGTGAATTGAAAAGGACAGAGCATTCGTAGACTATGCTAATATGCGAGTAAAATGTTAAAGAGAAGAAAACCATGCTATTCATCAATAAAATGACAAACGTTGGCATTAAGAAGTGGCAATCCAAAGAGTTACAACAATCAAATCCCCTAATCTATTGGCATTTCCAAAGTTTATCTCCCCCATTTGCTAAGATTAAA
Organism: Flueggea neowawraea; assembly: GCA_948243855.1. Lineage (NCBI taxonomy): Eukaryota > Viridiplantae > Streptophyta > Magnoliopsida > Malpighiales > Phyllanthaceae > Flueggea > Flueggea neowawraea. The sequence goes on along the minus strand of CAODLS010900834.1, from coordinate 29,157 downwards.
ATACGCATCTCTTTGATTTAGAGAAAGCTTGTCATGATTCATTCATTTTAAAACATTCGTTCCTTGAATTTGATTCATTTACTTTTGTTCCTTTCACTTTGTTTGGGTGCTACAAACACAGTTAGTAAATTAAGGGTTCAAATTTTTATGATTTCGCACTTATTATGGTTTCAACCATAAAGGAAGTTTTCCTTTTTACACGAAAACTCTCATTTGTGATGAGTGCTCTCGGTTACTTGGAAAACCCCTTATGGTGGTGCTTTTCATACTCATATCAAAAGATAGCGTAGTAGATTAAGAATCCCATGTACTTGTCCCAGTTTAGTTTCGCCCTCAAAAGTGAAGCATAATCATTTAATCACACAATAAAAGCACTAAGCATTCATTAAGCCAAGCCTACCCAAAATTTTCAAAATGTAATCAATGAAGCATAACCTTAACAATAAGTTCCCAACTTTTTATTATTCCTCCACTAATAGATTACATTTGTTGATAAAATAACTCTAAACCTTGAGGCCTAAAAAAGGCAAATTAATGTTCAAGCTACCAACAAATAGCATACCTTCTTCAATTGATCATGTTAAAAGCATACTAACACACTACAAGATTTCTTTAAACCAATTCAATCCAAATTTCATTATTCTCAAGCTTGACATCTCCTAAACATTTAAATCACAATTCAAGCAAAAAAATTTAAAAATTTTAAGCATTTTTAAACAATTAAGCATTTTCAAGGAAAACCAACATACAAGCAAAGACATATAAGCAATTTAACACTAGCATTCACTAAACCTCTCCCCCACACTTATTTTGAAAATTGTCCCCAATGTTTGCTTTAAGGAGTCCAGATCAACCTTAACAAAACAATAGAAACAATTTAAATTAAGCATCAAAGTAAAAGAGATAATATTTAGAATGCTTCTCTATTTTCCTCTTTGCTTGTGAGATCTTTCGCCTTGATTGGATGACTCCACTTTTTAGGAAGGAAACACGAAAAGTTAGTGGAACAAATGCATATATATGATATTGAAAATTATCAACTTGTCCTCCATATAGAACATCAAGAAAATATTGCAAAATAAAAACAAAAGTAAACATGCTCTTATGCTAAATAGAAGATAACCATAGTTTAATGTCATTGTGAACAAAACAATTAGTTTAATGTCATCACGGGTGTATGCATATGATCTATTTAGGGTGCCAAATAGTCCTCAATGTGCATGCATGAATGGTTTCAAAATCTTTCCATGAACCTCAAGTGGTGTGTAATCATTAAGCATAGCGCCCCTAGTACCACAATAATGAATGCTTGAAATCACAAATGGACAGCACCATGGCTTCGGCGTTTTCTCGATGTGATATTCCTTCCAAGCTCCAAGAACACCTCAAAAGTGTGTATCTCATATAATGCAAAAGAAACAATAAAATAAGCAAAAAGAAAATAAACAATCACAACTAGTAGCATCGTCCCCAACAACGGTGCCAAAATCTTGATCGGCTCCTCCTAAGCACATGAAGATCGATGCGGTAATAAAATAACTTTAAGAGTATTCCTAGGGTTTTCTAACCCATAGGAATGAGTGCTAATTGTGATCGATTCAAACAAGAAAATAAATCACGCAAAGAGTTGATATTTTTGTATTTTTGACTAAGAAACATGAAATGCAAAAGAATAAATAATAAGATAAACGTTAGGATTTCAAAGACTTAAGCAAGATTTCTACTTACTACATTTATGAATAGTTTATGGGATTAAGTGTTCTCTCGCTATTTTCAGCTATAGCCTATTTCAAGTTCACCTAGGTTATGTCTACATTCATTAGAAGGGTCCTTTCGGCTTCAACTAATTAAACTAGACTCATTAGGTTCATTCGGGAATTTCATTGAACACCTTATGGTCATGAATATTTTGATTGCATAACCTAAACAAGTTTAATGAATGTCAACCTCATATCGCCTTCTCCTTTTGGTCCTTCAACAAGATTTGTTAAAAACACCACTATGGTAATCAAGCATAATGATATTCAATTAGAACATGTCATTAAATCAGATCCAAAATCTCTATATATCATTCAAGCACAAGATATAAATTCTACAAATATGAAATAAAAAGCAGAAATCTCATGCATAAATATAATAAGTATCCATCAAGGTCTACATCTTGAAATCCTAACAGAATGATTAAGTTACCATGGTTGTGTACTACAAATATAACAATGAATAACAACAATAACCATGGAGACAAATTTGAGATATAAAGAAAGGAGAAAACGAGTTTAGAAGTAGCTTCTTTTGATGTTCCTCAAGAGAAATCTCTACACTTTGAGCCTTGGTCTCCTTCTCCTTTATCCAACCCTACAACAATGTTCTCCCAAATGGAAGAACAAATATGGAAGAATATGCTCAATGGTTAGCTCCAACCATACAATATTGTTATTCCAAAATGGAAGAAAAAATAAAGAATACTATCCTAAAAAATGGTTGGTCTCACTTCTTGATGCACATATCAGGGGTATTTATAGGCTTGAATAAGTCCCAAAAAAACCCTATACAAGTTGTCATGTTGATGCATGCAAGTTGCCCACTTGTTGGCCACCTTTTGTCCACTTTTGACCTCTTGCCGACATATGACTTTTTGCCCCCTAAAGGTCGGTCACGGTTGTGACATTTGGAGGTCAAAACCGTGAGGTGATACTGCCTGAGGTCATGGCCATGAGGTGGCTCTGGTCATAGCTTTGACCATGCTTTAACAACAAAACTCTCCTTTCTCTCGTTGACGAACTTTGCACCTTTTGAGCCGATTTTTGTTGCACTTTCTTCAATTGATCTTTCAACTTCAAAAACATATTTTCCACGCCTTTTTCATATTTGTTTCATCCCTTTTTATGCATTCCTAATCACCCTACAAAATACATGAAAAGTGTATAAATTCGCTGATAATTAAGTACACTTAGAGCAAAAATGTTATACTTTTATGCTTGGATAATTATATAAATTTAGGATACATCACACTGCATCTGATTGTCATTCAATTAATTTCCATTGGATCCACTTTAGCATGCCTTAATGTCATTTTCTTCATGATCAACGTGGGTTGCACAGGCATAACGTGCGTTGTTGATGTATATCAGAGATTCTGCACTTCCCCAACTCTTTCATGGATGTTTTGCATTCATCATCATCAAAACTGGACTCAACAATCTCCCCCCTTTTTATGATGACAAAACATACATGAATTTGAATATCTAATCACCAATAACAAAACAATTTGATCAAGGATTTCACTCCAAGTCACTTGGTTAGTCCAACACATTAATATCCATGATGTTCAAAATAAAGATGATACCAATTGCAAAAACAACATGCAAATTCATGTCACTTCTCCCCCTTTTTGTATCATAAAAATGAACATGATAAATCAACATATCTCCCCCAATCAAACAAATGAATCAATAAGCACAATTTAAGCTCCCCCTAAGCAAATGCTTAGATGAAATCAATTAAAGGCATGAAAGATATGTAACTCCCCTTTTGAAAAACAAAAACTCAATTTTTTCAATCCATCAATGATAAATTATCTCCCCCTATGAACTACAGAAAATCAACACATGCATCATATGAAAATAGCATGCATATTTACCAATGAAAGTAAGGGTTAATACTACATTTGGTCACAAAAGATTGTTCAATGCTCACATATTGTCACAACATAAATTTTTGCTACACTATGGTCACAAAAGAAATTTTTAAATTGCAAGATGGTCATAAAACCCAGACAAACTCACACGTAGGTTCTATTTTTCCACGTCAAGTGGACACATCAACAAGAGGAGCTGATGTGTCAAGCTGAGCATGATTACTTATTTCCAACTTGGTCAAATAAAATGACAATAAAAATATTCCTATTTTGTTTTTCCCCTCTTCTTATTGACACGAACACAAAAACTCCATCTTTATACCGATTTAAATCACATAACCTCTTTTCATTTATTCAAACCACAATGTCGATGTGTCTACTTGACATGGGAAAACAGATCTTACTTGTCAGTTTGTCTGAGTTTTGTAACCATCTTGCAGCTTAAAATTTTCTTTTGTGACCATAGTGTAGCAAAAATTTCTTTTGCGACCATATGTAAGCATTAGACAAACTTTTGTGACTAAATATAGTATTAACCCCTAAAAACGAGTTTTAGTTCAAGGGAAGGGTACTACATTTGAAATTTTCTCCTTGTCTTTGATTGTTGTCAAGCAGATTCCTCCAACTTTACCATCACTGCTGGAACTTGAATCATCATCAAGGGATCTTCTTTTCTTATTTTTTCTATGCTTTTTTAAATAAGGGCAATGATTTCTAGCATGACCCAGTTTATTACACTCATAGCAAATGAGTTTGCTCTTCTTCTTCCTTGCCTCTTTTGCTTCTCTTTTCTTGTTGAAAATTTTGTAGAATTTCTTTGAAAGATATTCCACATTATCATAACCAACTTCTTTATCATCATCCTCACTTGATCTTGAGCTTTCATTGTATTTTGAAGCTTTGAATGCAATGCCCAACTCATTCTTCTTATTCTTGCCTTCTCTTTTCATCTTTTTGCATACCTATTTCATGAGTAAGTAAAGAACCAATTAACTCCTCCAAAGGCAAAGAATTTAGATCCTAAGCTTCTAAAATTGTATCTTTCTTGGAAGCCCACGTTTTTTTGCAAAGCCCTTAAAATTTTTCTCACAATCTCTGAATTTGTGTATGATTTGCCAATAGATTTGAGACCATTGAGGATGTCATTGAAGTGATCAAACATTTCTTGAATAGACTCATCTTTCTCTATCTAGAACAACTCATATTTATGGACAAGAAGAGAAATTTTGTTCTCCTTGACTTTTTTTGCTCCTTCATAAGCAACCTCTAAAGTTTTCCGAATTTCTTGAGCATTTGAGCATTATTGAACTTTTTTAAACTAATATTTTCTCAAAGCACAGTAGAGAACATGCATAGCTTTGTGGTTGTAGGAGATTCACCTTTTTTCATTTTCATTCCACTCCTCTTTTGATTTATTCACTTGTCTTCCATCTACAAGATTCATTGGCACATATGGAACTTCCTCAAAAAAATCTCAAATGTTTATGTTTTCTGATTGTAGGAAGACCCTCATCCTTGTTTTCCAATATATATAATCACTGTCATCAAAGAAAGGAGCAAGATTAATGGTCAAACCTTCATACCTTGACATATCATTTAAAAATGTCATTTATGAGATCTTTGACTCTTTGGATGTTAAGCCAAAAATAAATACCAAGAGAAAAAACTCTGATACCAATTGTAAGTTCAATATTCTGTACCAATATGCAATGGAATGGAAATTTAAGAGGGGGTGAATTGGATTTATCTGATAAGAAAACTTCCAAACAAAAGTCAAAATCTCACTTGAAATCAAATAGATCAATTCAGTCAAAACGACTGGCCAAAAAACCTTCAGGAAAGAGGATTGTGAGTGAGTCTACAGGTAAGAAGGTGATTCATAAATTTTTTTTACAGAAAGTGCATGATAAGAAGTGCTCGAAGAAGCTGGTTTCCGCAAACCTACAACAGAAGATCTCATCAACAGCTAATTCTAAAGAAGATGGAAAAATTGCAAATGAGGTTTCTAAAATCAAGAAATGTAGGAAGAGAGAAAAAGAGAAGGAAAAGGATGGATCAGAGCTTGATGAACCATTGCACTTTCAGAGAAGAGCTAGGTACCTCATGATTAAAATGAAGCTGGAGAAAAACCTCATAGATGCTTAATCCATGGAAGGATGGAAAGGTCAAAGGTGAGGAATTTCTTTTGTGTTCATCATTTCATTTGACAATGAACTAGATAAGCTAGGTTGAGCCAAATTATTGTAACTATAGATAATAAAAGTTTTGTATGACAGTCAAAATTTATCCCTGAATCAAAAGGTTATTATGTTACATTTCTATTAAATAATAAAAAGAACTCATCTTCAGTTCAATGTGCCCATATATCCTATGTATGTTTCCTTTAGATAGAAGAAATATATTTAGTTCAAGCAAGTCTTTTGTGAAAAAAGATTTTTTAATAGTTGTTCCCATGAGATTTAAACCCATAACCTAGTGAAAAAAAAAGTTTGAACAAACAATTATTTGTATTATATTGATATCCGGAAATATTCATTTAGATTATCACATCCTTGGTGTTATTTTATGTTTTATTCGGAACTTTGGAATTTTATTTTTAGCGCATCTTTTCTAGAAGTCATTCCACAAAGCTCAGAATGTGCAGATCAACAGCTGCTGAAATGAATCTTCATAATTGATGAGAGCTTCTTTTCATAAAACTAGTCTGATGTAATTCTTTGTTCTTTTGCCAAAAGCCGAGAGAAGATCAAGCCTGAAAGGGAGCTTCTAAGAGCTAAAAAGCAGATCCTGAATTGTAAACTCAGATTACGTGATGCAATTCACCAGCTGGACTTGCTTAGTAAAGTTGGAAGCATTGCCGACTCTGTGATTTCTCCGGATGGATCAGTTCGTCATGAACATGTAACATGACTGACACTAAAACTATTAATATGTTCTATGCAAGCTATTTTTTCTTTTTAAGTTTCACCTTCTTTAATTGCGTTATTGTACCAGTCACCCTACGGATTGAGTCAATTTTCCAATCATATTTTTAATTAGTTATTTGCATGAATTTGGTATCAGGTATGTATAATTTAGGACGCTATGACCTTATGAAATCAACTCCTTGATGTAATTGTTCATTGTAAATTTCCAACTCTATGGCTGCATGTTCCACTGAAGCATAATTTATATATCCTATTTTTTTGGGTGGAAAAAAAGAACATTTTATTTTGTAATTGTGTGTGGTAATAGGGGAACTAAATTTAAATCTAGGTGTCTTTCATGGAGGGCTATTGTTGCTTGCTTAACATTCAGGTCTGAAAAAATGCAAAAAGAGCCATTTGTGGGTGTTCAGAGTTCTGATTGAAGTGATTGTCTATCATTTCTGACTTCTTGATCATGATATATATTTTTCCCTCTTTTCACTTTTAGATATTCTGTGCAAAGTGCAAATCAAATGAGGTTTCCCCTGATAATGATATTGTTCTGTGCGATGGGATGTGCAATTGTGCCTTCCACCAAAAATGTCTTGACCCACCTTTGCGCACGGAAAATAGTAAGTACAACTAACATCCTTAGGCTACATCATTATGCAGCTAAATGATGCTTCTTTGTTTGTCTTATTGTATTTGATAATTTGCAGTTCCGCCTGGTGATCAGGGATGGTTTTGCAAGTTTTGTGAATGTAGGATGGAAATTATAGAATCTATGAATGCACATTTGGGCACCCATTTCTCAGTGAACAGCAATTGGCAGGTTCTTATTCCAATTTCCAAAGCAATCACATTTTTGGTGAAAATGGATGGAAATAAATGAAAAGGAATTAAGGAAAAAAAAACTTTTTGATTAGCTTTTTCTTCTTAAATCTTATTTACGTGGTAGTATTCTTTTTTTTTTCTTCTCTAACGGAATAGGATATTTTCAAAGAAGAAGCAGATTTTCCTGATGGAGGGAAAATATCATTAAATCCAGACGAAGAATGGCCTTCTGATGACTCTAAAGATATGGACTATGATCCAGAGAGGAGGGAGAACAGCATCAGTGGAGCAGGCACTGATGATGATGCTTCTGATGATGATAGCAGTTCAACCACCTTGGGTTGGTCTTCAGATGGTGAACTTTTTTCTGGATCCAGGAAGTTGGAGAAGGAGGTTATGGACTTCAGAAACCCTTCCATTTATAGCAGTGTAGATTCTGATGAAACCAGTGATGGAGAAATCGTCTGTGGCCCTAGGCAGCGGAGAGAAGTTGACTATACGAGGTTATATGATGTGAGTTCTTCGAATGGCTTAAATTAACAGTTATCTTACTTTGATTTTTTAATTGAAATTTAAACTGAGATCAAGATATGGTAGCTGTTTCCTTTTTTACCAGTGTTTACCTACTTTTGTGTGGGTTTGCAGATAGTCTATCGGAAGTATTCATGAGTAAATTCCCTACTTAGTTTTTTTGTTGACTTTTTGTTTAAATCTTCACTTTTTGTTAAAGTAGTAGCATTTTATAACTTGCAGACAGGAAACAAGTTTCAGAGATGAGCTGGATCGTGTTAGATAAGTCTTGTTAGATGGTCTAGTTTCATTTTTTTTTTTCCTTTTTCTTTTAGATGGTCTTGTTCCTAAAGCAGGTTTTGGCGTTCAGGAGAGTAATTTCTACAACTAGAGCAAATGAATAGGGGGATTCTGTCATGGAAGCTAATAATGTATAATTTGCCAGTTTTTCTTTCGTAGAAGTATAGTTTTTGCATAGTTCAAGATCCTTTTTTTTATTCCTCTTTTTTTTTTTTGCTGTATTAATTTATCTCTGATCTTTCTCAGGAAATGTTTGGAAAGGATGCTCCTGCGCATGAACAAGTTACAGAAGATGAAGACTGGGGCCCTGGCAAAAGAAAGCGTAGAGAAAAAGAATCAGATGCTGCCAGCACACTCATGACTCTGTATAAAAGTGAGAAGAAGACCAAAAAAGTAGAGTTTGTGGAACTGAAAGGAAAACCTCGAGACCTGGAAATTAGAAGGCCATGTTTTAGAATACCGTCACATGCAGTTAAGGTAGCAATGTTACTCCCTCCATGCAAAAAGTATTTGCAGAAATTTTGTGGAATGCTGATCTTGCCATTTTTATTTCTCCCGAACCAGAAGCTTCGCGAGGTATTTGCAGAGAATGAACTTCCGTCCAGAACTGTCAAAGAAAATCTTTCAAAGGAATTGGGTCTTGATCCTGGAAAGGTAACGACTGTTTGCAGTAAAATGTAGCTAATAATTCAGTAAATCATAAGGTAAACCTACTATTCTCCTTTGAGAACCAACCTACTATTCTCCATACAGTTGGTTCTCAAAGAAATTTCAATATTTCTTAGGGAACTGAGATAAATAATAGTAATGGAAGAAATGAATGTATATAGTGCAGAACCATCCTTTTGTCTTCATGTTAAGTGTCGACTATACACATTCCATTTACTTGTTTCTCACATGAAGTTGCTATTTCAGGTTGGGAAGTGGTTTAAGAATGCTCGTTACATGACTTTGAAATTAAGGAAGGTGAGAAAATAATATATTTTACATGTGGCTTTTCTCCTGTTACTAGCTCTTTGGAGTTGGTTTTCTTCAAGTTTTGAACTTTTGGGTGTCATTTTCTTCTCATACTAGGGTATTATACCTTGTTTTATTTTAACCTTGTAAAAATACAAATAAAATATCTCTAATTGATAAAATAACAAGACGTTTCTACATGTTTCTTAGTTGCTAATTTTTGTTTGGCAGTCTCCACTAAAATGTCTGTCTTAATCTGTGTTGCAAGGATACACCTAACTCGTAGCTGTTTCCATCTTGTGTTCATGTCCAACACAAGGTTTGCCACGCAGAATTTGGATGTGTTTGTTGAGTGTTCTGAACAAGAAGTGAAATGATTGTTGACAGTCATTTCTAACTTTGTTGTAGGAAGTTTTGTACAACTTCATCATGTGTGGATATTATAACAAGTAATAACTATTATTCTAATTGTGGCCTTTTATCGAGGTTTGTATTGTGCCATTTAGCATCAATGAAACCCATTTTACTTCACAAAAAAAAAATGGGGGCCTTGTATCTTTCTTTAGTTTCTTTAGGATCCTTCCTACATTTTTTTCCTGATAAGTAGGATCCTTCCTACTTGTCTTGATTGGATTTCTTTCGAATATGAAACTTTTGCTTTATTTTGGTTATAGTATGATTGTTTATTTTTTTAAGGTGAAGTTTTAGTTACATTGACAATGCTATTTATTTAATCATTGTTGTTGTTGTTGAATTTAGTATTTTAGGACTAGATTCATACATATGCGTTCTGCACATTCATATAGTCCTATATGCAAACATGAAAAGTATAATTTGTTCCTCCTGTGCTGCGTTTTACTTTATAAATATTTCATTGTCTGCATGTCTGTGTTATGTCCTGTCTGTCTCCATGACCATGTCCATGCAACATAGGACTAAATTTTATGTCGCCAGTTAACATGATTTTTATGCTTGTCTACACGTTAGAATTGACAAGTCGCTTGTTCAGCAGGCAGAGAGAGCAAAGGAATTAAATAATTCTTTGAAGACCAAAAACAGTGATTTTTCAGCAGGAGACGACACTGAAGCTGAAACTGGCAGATGCTCCCTGAAGACTTCGAAAAATGTCCAAAGAAGGAAGAAGTCGAATTTAATGGGAAGCAGTCAGAATAATAATCAGAATAAAAATGAACAGGACAGATCTGCACTTGAAAAAACTGGAGAAAGCAATGAGGTACTCTTTCCCTCAAAGCTCTCTCTCTCTCTTTCCTTATATATACATATATACAGTCACACATGCACACGCAGATCATTCATCATTATTATTTTTCTGGTCGCAAATGATGCACTTTGACCTCTCTTTTGTTCTTTTATCTTTATAATGCTTATGCTTTTTGTCTTCATTACATACCTCATCCCCATTGCACCAGACCAGATTAGAGCTTCGTTCTTTTTTTTTTCTTTTTAAATAATTGATTGTAGTTGTGTTCTATGTTATCTCAACCAGATAAAGTTGCATGAATTAAAGGATCCAATGTTTGGTTGATATGAACTCACAAGAACGCAATATGACACCTCAACCTTATTGTCTACTATATTAGTAATGAAAAATAATGCTCTTACCACCTCACATCCTTGGACCAAGACTCTCTCTCAGTCCATAGTCTCCTTATAGGATCAGTTAGCCAGTAATCCTAGACATGCCAAACATTAATCGACTTATGGTTAGAAATATGTGTTATAATTGACAATTGATATTGGTCACTTCTCTTTTGGTTTAATGGGGTTTTTTTTCCTTTTCTGGCTCATGATATGTCTGGGACTTTATGGTTATAAAAAATGTATTCCTCTGTGGTTTTCTTGTTCAAAAACACATTCTCATTAAAGTTAAGGAGTTTAGGCACAGAATGGAAGGTATGAACATTTCGAAATCATTACTCAACACTCGGTTGGATGTCTTTGGTCAATTATAGTTTGCCAGTGATGTGTTCCCTGTTGCACAAATTCTAGATCCCTTGTACTAAAGAGCAATCTTGTTCACTTGGAATTCCATAATGCAACTGTTGGAATTTTTTTTTTCTAGTTCTAGAAGCAGTATTTTTTCTTCTTTTTGGATAGTTGTTCATGAGATTTGAACCCATTTAGAAGCAGTATTACAACTTGGCTTAGATATGATCTGAAACTTATTTCTGCTAGCGTTTACATTCTCGTATTATCTATCTTCAGGTTGGCATTGAATGTAGTGATGATGTGAGCCTGAGAAAGCTGTTGAAAACAAAATCAAATAAATCGAAGAAAAAACTCAAGTTTACATCGACCGAAACGTCACTGGTTGCAGAGGCTGATTTGGAGAGACTTTGTAGAGCGAAGATTAGACTTGCGAATTTGAAGCAGAAATTAACAATGCTTCAAAAAAGGAAAGGTAGGAAATTAAACAAAGCCAACATGCTTAAAGAGTCTATTATTTATGTTCCCGTAGCCGAGCTAAAGGAAAAACTATGATCTCCGAAAACATTCGTTCTGCTTAGCGCTTTGTATACATATCCGCTGACTCTGTTTATGGTAGATTTTCGTAAAATTTTCCAGATTTCATGCCAATTTCTGAACCTCATATCCATTTGCCGTAGATGCTTGCAAAGTTAGAGAAACCTGTTCTAACATTTCCTTCCCTCTTCTAGTGATTTTACGTGCCTTTATGTTGGTTCTGAAGTCGATTCTTTTTCGCTCTCTAGATATGATGGTAAAGCAATTTGTTACTTAATTGCCTCCATTATAATGGTTCGATTTTTTTTTTGTCGTATTCATGTGACAATCCGAAACATGTTGATAACATTACATGATTATGGCCTTAAACACAAATTGTCACCCCTATCGAGATTAGATAGCTCAATTAGTTAGCATTCACATTTAAGACTAAGACATTTTAGATTTAAATTCCAAAAGTATCCAGATTTTTTTATAATTATTATAAAGATTGATCTTTTTTGTGAGACTAATGATAAATAAATATAGAATTTTCCTTCTTTAAAAAAAAAAACAAATTGTCACCCCTAAATGTAATGCACATTCGGACTAACTTTATTTCTATTTTTTGGTCAATCTAACTTTATTTCTATTAATTAAAAATAATTGATAGAGGGAAAAGTACAGTGAAAAAGAATTAAGAGAGACGGTGAACAGAAAATGAAAACGCTCCCTCACTATAATCATTATATTTAACTAACAGAAAATAATATATCACAAAACTGCGAATAATTATATTTTTCAAAAGAAAAAAACATTCCAGAGGTGAAAAATCCTAATCGAATAATGCAAATGAACATGAACAATAAAAAATGATGCCGCTAGATGGCTCTTACACTTGATTCTCGAATGTTGCTTGAGGCAATGATTCTCCTGTATAACAGTAACGTCGAAGTTACATCACAAAGTGACTCGAGAATGGGTCTACGCCAAGTGAGATGAGCGCAACAAGGATATCCAGGCTCAGTCTTTACGCCAAATCGAAATGGAAAAATAAGAGCAAATGTGATGATTCTCCACTCTAGAACAATTATAGCCGTAAAATCTACCTCCAAAATTCATGCCCACAAAAATATATGTACAAAGCAAGCTGTACACCAGAAAAAGTTTAGGAAGTGCACTTTCCTCATTCTTCAGTTCGTATGTACTTGATATCTCTATCCTCTTTTATCATCCAATGAACCTCCACTCTTGGCGCGTGCCAATTTTCGTCGTTGGGCTGCTAGTTGTGGTTTTAGCGGCAAAGTTAACAATCCAAGATAAGAAGGAGAATTGCAGAAGTATACCATAGAGTGCTTACTTGAGAATACATGAGCTGCTAAAGTTAATTGCAAGAGAACCCGATTCTTAATTACATCCTATTAGACCACTTGACAACAATAGTTACTTTGTTTCTACTTTTAAATTTTGTATTCATCAATTACCAAGTTCAACAAAGTTAACCCCTCCAACAGCCCACCATTACCTCAAACCACCAACAGATTCGACCACCATAAACTCAACCCCTGACGAACTACCACCTTCCAAAACCACCTCCAATGAACCACCAACATGGCCATCCACGATTACACCACTAGTTCATCTCATTTCACCACAAACAAATCTAAAAGAGAAAAAATCAAATTCCTTTATCCACTGTCCATGAACAAAATCAAACTCCTAAAAACTCATCAATGCCACTAGCAGATGGGATTACATAAAAATTTGACAAATTTCAAATTAGGTTTAATAAATTAAGGCCATCGGTTATGGGTTTTCACAGGTCCGTTTCACTATGATCCAAGACAGTAACAACACTAAAAAAGTATTCATAATCTCATTTTGTTTATGTAAAAATTGCTGACACAGAGAGAAACTGTCAAATATTGTTTTTTAAATTTTTTGTTTGATGATTTCTTAATTGAAAAAAAACTAGAGAACATATAAACAAAAAACAAAGCGCACTTTGAACCAGGTAACAATTAAGAAAAACCAAAGGAAAGAATGTGCACTAATGATAGATAAAGATTATGGTTTAGAGGGAGAGAAATAAATATATAAAATAAATAGAACGAATAAAAGAGGAGAAAAGAAAAGAGGGATTATAGATTCACTCAAGAAATCTAGAGAAGACAACAACGAAGAAATTAAAGAACAGCATAAGTGTGATTAGCATAAAGACTCCGCAGAGTTGTTGTCTAGGGGTGTTGAAAAATGGCAGTAAATGTGCAGAGAGAAAAAGGAGGGTTCAGCTTTAGTTGATGGAAGTGAAGAAGACGACAGTAAAAGGATTTGTTTCTAAACAAGGTAAGAAAGTCCTTTTGTAAATCACTAATGCCATCAACATTTTTTCACCAAGAACTAAATAATCAGGTTTTCAAACAGCAAAAAGAACTTAAAGAATATGAAAAACCTATCCTAGAATTTGCTGCGAAAAATTGATGGTTGAACAGATTTGGACCATATTAATGGACAACGAATTGTAAACATCTAATCAAGAATATTTTAAATGGCAACATATCTACAGAGACATTTAAGTAGGTCATTCTCTAGAGGCATCCGTCTCCTCCAGCTTGTGCCCACACAAAGTGAAAACTAACATAAGACTGATCTCAATCTACAGAAATCAAATATGAACGCTAAAACATAAGATCACTATAAATCTGACATACCATTCTAACATAGTTTAGTTGCTTCAGAATTTGATCTGTTTCCAACTCCTGTGTAAGATAGAGAAAGCAAAATTTGGTTAAAAATACAACAGGTCATAAGTGAACTGTCAAGACAAAAGGTTTAAAAAATCACACAAGCATACACGACAAGAAGTAGCAGCTAACTGAAATTTAGAAAACTATGAGCTGCAAGTATCTAAAACAGTTTTTTGGAAAAGAAGTATGACCGATCATATCAATTGACTAGTAAATATTTTAATCATCAACTTAACTATGTAGTACTCCATGTTTGATATTTACCTGCATTGCAGCTTGCAAATGCTGAGCAAGACTCAAATTGAACAAATATAACTACAGTTGGAAGATATTGCAAGTTGATTAAATTCCATTTCAACAACAAATTTCATGCTAAAACTCTTTATTGTAATAAAGTGTATGGATATGTGCTCAAGTAAATTTCAAGCACATCATTTTCTACAGAATCAGAGATTTGCAAGGTATCTTATTATGACCTCTCTTATTCAATGCTTTTTCTGTAACCATATTTCTTAAAACATTTGTGACCACAATCGCAACTTTGTGCTCAACTATGTCCACCTTTTTCTCTAATTTTACAATTTTCTTTCTTTCTAGCCATCTCTTTGTTCCTTCTTTTCTCATGCCTCCATTAATTTATTTTCTTCAGTTATAGAATCTCCGTTGAACTCACTCATTTCATGCTGCTGTTATGTTACCTATTATAAATTTGCAACAATTATCATCATATCAGCACTACCTTTTGGATAGGATCCCAGCAACTTAGGTAATGAAACAGTGGCTATAGAATGTAAATAGTGAAGACACTAATAAAATAAGCTTGTAGCATCTAGATCATCTAATATTTGCCAATTTAATAGCTCCACTCCAAACTAAATCTTCAACAACCAGGATTTCCATGAGGACAACCGCTTAAAACCTAATTTCTGACTACATTCAGTTGAATCTTCAACAAATAATTTGTCAGGCTATACAAATAAGTATGCTGCATCACAACCTCAAACATTGTCACTAATGACAATCTCACCATGTTAAAATAACAAACTCAAAACTAAATGTGATCTCGCCAATAACAATCTCAAAAAGGAAAAGAAAAACAAAGACAAGATTAGCTACAAAAATTACCTGAGGTACGGCACAATCAGCATGAACAGGATCCCACAAGAAAGAGCAGAAGCACTCCCAATCATCAGTTTGTACTTCAAAAAGAGGAGCCCTGTTAAGAATGTTCTAGCTTTAGACCTTAGCATATTTGTGAGAACACTAGTTAAGACCACATGAATCACACACCAAGGCATATGTAAGAAAATCCAATCACTCATGCAAGCACGCACCAAACACAAGAAAAATGCAGGAAAAGTAAAACATTAATATAATAAACACCCAAAACCAACAAAATACATTGTAAAAGACGCAAGAAAACAGAAGAATACAAAGCATCTTGCAAACCAAATATATCTCAGTATGCTCAATCTTCTAGCATCAGCATATGCTTAGTGCTTTGCTTAGTCAAGAATAACGGAAAAAGATGAAAAACTTCATTTCTTAGTTATGTTTTAACTTTTACACATTATAGTAAGAAAAATGGCAACTTCTTTAGAAACATATTTTTCAGAGGCTTTTGATGCAAGTTCATTCTTTTTACTGAGGAGATCTAGCAGTTGAGATTGTTCCACAAAAGAAAAAAAGAAAGAAAAAAAAATCCAAAAGACAGTCCTGTTACCAAAGGCCAGCCAGCCTAGGCTGATGCCTTGGGAAGTCACTTAGGCAGTGACTGAGTGACATCGCCAGCCTAAGGGCTTGCGGGATGCACCTCTTGGAACCCAGTGAGCCTTACGCCTATTTGACAACTGTGGGTGGGAATGTCATGAGATTGTTGATTTTTGCAGTCTTCTACAGCTTATTTAGATATGAAGCCGGACTCCACATGAGCCCTTTTCATATACTAATCACTTGCCCATCCTCTCCTCCAACCCATAATTTAGGGGGAAAAACGATATAATCCTTAAACTGTCGACTACATCATTACCTTAATTCTATATTATTTTGAAGTGAGTAAAACATGCATGACAAAAGACGAGAATACGTTGAAAAAGAGTATGCAAAGGAAAACTGTAAAAGGAAACTCAGATATACTCCCTATGCTGGTTTTCAAATTGCCCATAAGCAAAAAAGAAGAAAACTATTTCAACGAAAAAACAGAAGAACAATGAGTGGGAGATGCCAACAATCAAAAATCATTATTTGATTCTAAAAAAATCCATTAAACTCTCCAATCGTATGAAAAGTAATCATGTTGATATTTTTTAAAAGGAATTGGCAAATTAAGCTGATAAGGAATTCACCAAGGTAATGCTCTACTCTCTTATAGACTTATATAACTTTGGTTAGGTTCCTGAGTCTATAATCCAATGGCATAGCAGATGAGGTAAAAAAGATGCATTGATTCATAGACTGCAAACTATAAGACCTAATCTTTAAACATGAGGTTGGCAGCCTCACTTGTGTCTCTTGCCCAGGCGGCAACAAAGTTAGGTTTGAAACTTCATTCTCAGACATCACATTAAGTTAATGCCATTATTCACCATGTTCATGGTTAAAGGACTCAAGAAAATCTATCCAAATCTGTTATGGGTCGGATCCTATCACTATTGTATACCTTTTAGTACCAGTTCACAGTCAGGAACAATCAGAGTATCATTGGATCAGCCTATCACAAAATTTAGACATGACATGGTGTTAGAAGTTGACATAAATAGTATTACATAATAGCCTTCGTCCAAAGCCCTCTTAGATGTATTTGATGACAAGTAGAAATGCTTATGTGTTTTGATATCTGTTGGTTTGGTATGAAAAATTTTGCTTGAGAGACTGTTTCAGGATTTTCTGAATCAAAAAGTTACCATCAAAATCCAAGTTGCTCTATTATAGCTAACAGACTTGCAAACTTAAACTTTACTTTATGGCCAGCTCCTACTTGGTATAAAAAGTTTGCTCGAGAAACTGTTTCAGGATTTTCTGCACCAAAAAGTTACCATCAAAATCCAAGTTGCTCTTTCTTAACTTAGTATACTTGCAAATTTAAACTTTAATTATGGACAGCTCCTACTTGTGATTATGGCAATGGCAGCATGTGATCGTGTAATTAGACAAAGTACCCGAACCTTACATGCACTAAAATATTATCAGCAAAATAAAAAGAAAATAGTGAGAGGAATCCTGTACTTTAGCGCCAGGGTCGATTCAATACAAAAAATTAACAGCTCATTACAGTTGGTTTATGCTAAATGAGAAAAAAATTATATTTTATTTCCAGCAACCTACTTCTCTGAAAATACATTAAAAGATGGATCCATGTTCAAAATCAACATGGAGGAACCTGGTAATTTTTCACATCACAGGAATGGCAAGCATAACTTAGGATGAGGTAATTTTGGTAATTGTCGGATAAAAGGGTATTGACAGCAGTTTAATTAGCTGAACTATTCAAGGCCATGTTATTCTTCTGTAGACATCTTCAACCTATCAACAAGATCCACACTCTGTCTACAAAACAAAGGACAAAGTACAGCTGAGAGGTAAAGGCTTAAATAGTGATGACTCTGTAAGATAGCACATTTGGTTAGAATAGTGATGAACATGTTGCTTGTAAATATGATCAAGTTTCGTTGACGACTTATATAACAAACATACGCAAGTGAATACAAAGATAAGGTGCAGAGATGGGGTTAATGCACATTCAAAGCATAAACATCAGACATATAAAGTCCTATCTGGGTTGATGTGTTTAAGAAGTAGATTCTACCCATAAATAAGGGATCAAGCTTTCAGTTAATAGTATGCCACTAAGCCGTATAACTATCTAGCTCCCAATGAGACATGCAATAGCAAAAATCACCAAAGAAAATATTTCGTATTGTTTACCTGCGCCACTTTCCACAAACAGTTTGATTAACACCATCAGCATCATATATAACCTCTCTACATTGAAGCCAATTACCCACTGAATCAATTTTAGAAGGCTTCTTGGACTTCGGCCCCTGTGTACAAGATGGATCAGATTTTCCCAATAGTCTAGCACAAATCTGATTAGTTAATGAAGATATTCATCAGAGATAGGAAAATTGCAGTATTACATGCAAACTCAAAAAGTCTGATGAATCCATTTCCAAAGGCTCACCAAAAGTGTCAGCACTGCTACATGAAGAACACATTAGTAGAATGATCTACTATTAGACATATTGGATCCCAACAAAATCAGTAGATTCTAGTATGAGTTCTAATTATAGGAGTAATAGCTTAATAACTAATATAAAGAGAACAAAATATGAGCATTGAAAGAAGATGAACCATTGCAGAGAGAACAGTTCATATACGGCAGATAAAGTGTTCCACCTTACTTAAAAATGACCCAATAACCAGGTCTAAAGTGTCTATTTTATAATTTCACTTAAAAAGTGATGTTCGTTTGTTTTCAAAACTAGACAATAAAGATGCCAATGGAAAAAAAAAAGTTAATTCTTGCTAGTGTCTTTGCCAAGAAAACAGAACTGAGCACCATAGTGAACTATGTATCACCAGTCCTGGATTCAGATAGCAACACTTGCAAAAGGATTGAACATCAACCTTTAATGTCTAAACTATTGTTCTAAAATCTGTCATGGAACTCTGCAGAACTCCCCACTCTGATCATCCATCAAGCATTAACTGGAGTTAGATATAGCATCTCATGTCTTGCATCCTCATTCATCAAACAGAAGATGATTTGCATGGATAAGATTTAAAGTTCTAAGCCTCCAGGTACATTCTAAGTCACTTACATTTTCATATGAATGATTTATTCCTTACTTGCGACAATCATGTTTCAAACATAATTCACCCTCTTCCTTGCAATAAAAAGTTCTTATTCTTTTCTTCTTATCAGGAATTGAAACAAGTGCTCCTTCTAGACTTTAACATTATCGAGAGGACAGGTACTATCGTTTAAATCATGTGGCAGGTGAACACTTGATTATAAAGCATATCTATCAAAGGGGAAAAGGTAAAATAAGCATGAGTCATGTTTGTATGCAGTTATAAATTATGAAAAAGAATGTATTGAATTTACCTTACCTTGTGGATAATCTTTCGATAAGTAAAAATGAGGAATTTATGCAAAAAAAAAAGAACCTACTCGTTAACAGGACCAGACCAATCTGGAACTTCCGCTTGAAAACCTTTACCAACCCGAACACTAGAAATATATGGCTCGTCATCTGTCAGCATTAATGCTATTGGGCTCACTTCTGTTGCAGGGGAAACTCTTGTTGATTTTCCCACTCCACCAATAAAATGAGGAGCTTTTTCAAAAATGCTCTCCTTGAGACTTTTATGCTTCTTCTTCAAACATGACTTGCAAAACCACTCATCTATGGGTATTCTTTTTACACAAGGACTGCAGCAGGATAAATGATACGATGTCTCACAACAATCACAAATTAGCATCTTTAATGTAGAGTCCGCAAGACCACAATTTTTGCATGAGCAAGAACCAATTCTACCACTGCTATCACATACAGAATCACCATGCCTACTAGAGCTAACTCCATTGAGCACCCCTTGGCTTCTAAGTAAAGAAATACATTGGTCCTTTTCAGATAAATCTTCCCCCATGCCTTGTACAACCACTACACTGGAAGAAGAGCACTCACCTGTATCATCCCCTTCAGTTTTCAAAGAATTTGAAACTAGTTCTATAGTTGACTTCGATGATGAGCAACTATCATTTATACTGTCAACCTCAATAATTTTGTGCTTGTTACTTGTGAAAGCTTCATTAGAAGCCAAATCTACAGCAAATGAAAGTCCATCACATAAAAGAGGAGGCAATATAGGAGATCGAACAGCTTCAATTACATTCTTGGACTGAGAAACTAAATGTGGTGCCTCAGGTTCCTTAACCGCAGCTTCAGGAATATCAGAACTAATGGCAGAAACACAATCCTCCACACTTTTCCTCGCACATGCAGAAATTGTTGCTGGGATTTTGGAAACACAATTTCCTTGTACTTTTCTTCGCTTATATACGTGATGGAACTCAAAACTTCCAGACATTGTGCTGAGAAATTTAATTGTGACGAACTTCTAGAAGGCATCGATGATCAGCATCTTTTGTTTCTTCTGTGATTAAAACACCTTCTATGCAGCCATTGAAAGTGTGCTCATGACATTATTTGATAGGTCTGTGAAATTTCAGTAGCATGCATCCAATCACAAATAAATTTCCTTTCCCGGGATCAAAAACATAAAATAAAGCAGAGTCAATTAAACTAGGTAGAAAATTCTGCATCAGCACTTTCACCTGAAATACTCTGCTAAATCCTGCAAATGGCTGCTCTAAATCCAAACTTACATGCTGCTCAAATGTGCTTATGATCCTGATATGCAATTTATAATGGCAATTACGATTTCGTGCGAAGGAAAAAAAAATAGGGCAAGGAATTCTACTTGATTTAGAAAGTTCCGGAGCTCAACAATGAGCCAAGGAAAATTGGTCCAAACAACCAACTCACACACAAAATCAAACAGATTGATCTAGACTAGCCAGAAGAATAAAAGTAAATAAAATTAAAGAAACAAAATCAGAGGAAAGAGATACAAGAAAGAGAAGATCAACGCATAAACAAAAAAAATGTGGCAACATAAAATTCATTTGAGAAGCCCAATTTTGAATGACAAATGTCCACAAATTCCTCACCCAAATTCTTAAACCACCGTAAAGTAAACCCCAAATACGGTTCCCTATCTGAATCCAAAAATGCCAAATTTTTCAAATTCATCGACCACCAAAGAAAATGAAATCCAAAACCCCATGAGGTATTTATATTCTTTTCCTGTACAATGATAAAAGGAAACCCATTCCCCTCATTCTGTCATTTTTCCCCCTTGTGATTCTAAGAGTACGTTTCCTACTACGTGCATTTCAGAATAATAAGATTGCAGTGTTAAGTTATTTCAGGACATCTTTAACATAGGGAAGCACATATGATCAAAAACCTTGCGGCTGGAGAAAAATCCTACACAGAGAAAAAAAAAAAAGCACAATTGCATCTAACAATCCAAACAATAACAGCACTTCAGAATATTCTTATGTGTAAATGCAAATTCAAGAAAACAATACGAAACTAAATTTCAAGAAAGCATAACCCAGTTGTGAAATTGTCAACTGGGATCTTCTTTTCCTCTCTCTTTTTCATCTTTCTATTTCTAAAATGTGGGATCTATTGGGTCTTTCAAAAGAGACTGAAGAAAACGCAATTAAATTCTACGATCAAAGAGAGTCTTAAATCTACTCCTATGTTCATTCAATGCAAAAAAAAAACAGAAAGAAAATATACGCACATAATAATGTAAAGAATCAAATTTAGAATAGCTGTAAATGCTCAAATTCAATGCAACTACAGGATTGCAGAGGAAAGTAAAAGAGCAAAATTAGCAAGTTGGAAGACAAAGAACAATAAATTACCTGAGAGAGAGAGCAGAAACTAGAATGGTCGGAAACGAAACCTGTTTAGGTCTCCTCTGTTTCTCTATATCCGACTAAAACCCCTTTTGTTCTTATTTTTGACACCCAAATTGGGTCTTTGTGAGAAATGCCAAGGACGTGTGATAGTTTTGTAGATTTTCCCAATTATTACAAAACAAAAGTACCAAAAACGTCTGAATTCTTTTTTTTTTTTTGAGATGGTAATTTTCTCTTTTTTTTGGTGATGGTAATTTTGTATCTTATTGTAGTTTATATATATTGAGATTGCCAAGATTAATTTGAAAGTATTGAAGAAGTAAAAATAAAAATGTTACCATATCATTTATAGCTAAGCGGTTGTTAAACTTCTAGTTCAATGGAGATTCGTGTGTAGTTTTATATTTGTGACAACTTCAAAATACTTATTTATTGACAAAAGACTTGTTTATAGAAACTCAATAAACAATATAGGACTAATTTTTAATAATGTAGGACTAATTTATGAAATGTGACAAATATGAAATACTAAAGAAAAATTTGGAGAACTAGCATATTTGTCGATCGGTTCTGTTGGCTTCTCAAAGAGAGAAACTTCAAATGGTAGAGTTAACAATCTTTCCCAAAGTCTTTTTGGCATTTTCATCATGGATGCTCCTTTATTCTAAGCATCTCTCTCTCTCTTCATTTGCATTTCAACTTTTGTTTTTACAGGTTTCAGTTTCTAAATTTTATCTTTCTTCTATTATTTTATACATACATACATACATATATAAAAACAATAATACATACATACATATATATACGTTAAAAAATCGAGTCCGCTCATGAAACTAATGGGTAAAACGTGGTCTATTAGTTATTAGATTAATTGACGAATTAATTGATCGTGAGTTTTTATAATGGGTCGTGAAATCTCAATTGATTTATTGAGAAGTCCAACCCATTTTCTAGAAGATTCTTTTATGTTCTTGCATGTGCAAAAATAAGAAAAAAGAAAAAATGGAAAAAATAGATAAGAAGGAAAAATAAATATAAAAAGAAAAGAGAGAGATATTTATTTTTCACTTCTTCCATTTCCTGACCCACCAACGTCTCTCTCATCTCTCCCACTCACTCCTTGTTTGGTTCCAAAAAAAGTAAGAGTTCCGAAAAAAGTAAGAAAGTTTAGTCTTTCTAAATTGTCTAGATCTTTAGTTGACATATAGACTGTATTTTATCAATTATTCCCGTTCATTAAAGTCGTGGTTAAACTGTCAAGACTTGCTTGGATCGTTTACTCTTACTGTTTGTGCTAGACTAAGAGGTATGATTTCGATATTTACTTATTTCTGCTAATTATATTGTTTGTCTGTATACTTTTAATATATATATATATATACACAGACGATACAATTGATGCAGGGTGTATGGACTTCAAAACACAAATCTCCAATCTTCACTTTCATCAATCCACTTGCTACAGCATTTGGTTAAATCTCCACCACCTCATTACTAATCACTCTTTGCTATCGCTTTACTGCATGATGCTATTCACGAAAGCAATGCGGAGAGGTACTATATTTTAATATATTTGTGTTTAAAATGACATTTGCATTCTTGTCCATATGTGACAAGTTTTCAGTCATTTTTCCTTTGTTTTTTTTATTTCTTTTTGTTGTTGGATTTTATATTAAGAGAAAATATCAGCGAATTAAGCTGTTCATAGTCTAGCAAGAACATCTAATTTTATGTTTGGCTCAAATTGGTTGGATATGCTTACACCTAACTTTATTTTTCCCGTTTTTGAATCTAATATTGTTGAACAATGAAGTGTAAAACTCCTTATTTCAAAAAACCAAAAAAGAAAAGAAAAGAGCTAAAATTTCTTTATTCCATATATTAACTATGATTTACTAAGAATTGTATTTATAATATTAAATTTATTAACCATGGTTCAATAGTCAATATAACTTATTATGAGTTCATAATTCTTCTTAAAGTTCAACATAACTTAGGAGCCATTTAGTTCAAAAGACTATCAAAATGAAAATTGATTATATATCAAAAAGGAATTAGTAGAATGAAAATGAAAATGATTTCCAATAGTAAATCTTTGGTTTGTTACAAAATCGAAATTCAATAGTCACAATTACCAGTTTGGTTTACATTTGCTACTAATTTGAAATCAAGTACAAAATTTATATTTCCACTCCAAATGTCAAGAATAAAAAAAATTCATAAATACATTACAAATACCATCAAAGAATTGATCAGATAATAAAATAATTCTATAACTTAAAATGAATTTTTTTGGGATCAAAATTTGTTTCCAAACAACATCTAGAATAGCCATAAAAGAAGAAACATCCTGAAATGTATTATTGAGATTAATTTTAAATGACCAAAAAATACTTTTTTTAAAATTTTGTTACTCGTAGGGTAAAGAAAAATCAAAATATATTATTTTCTAAGATGTGGAGGTGCTTGAAAGAATATTTAAAACTTAATGTGGAGGTACTTGTCAATCCTTCAATATTTAATATTTCATCCAATACCTTAACACGTATATTATTCTATTCACCTAACTCTCATGTTCTTCTGCATGTGAGAATAAACTTGCTAAAAGTGCTAAATTATTACTCGTATCCTGTACAAATGTCCCAATATTTTTTGACATGATGTAGAAATCAACGGCCGCATTAATATTTTCTTTTGCTTCTTTTGGTACATTTTCCTATCAGTTTTTTTTAGTCTTTTTACACTTTTAAATATAGATTCAACTATTTCTTCAATTAAATATGCATTTTCATATTTCTCCCTAAAGTTGAGTTAATCTTATCATTTTCTGTTTCATTCTCTATGTTGTTGATTGCTTCTATTGTAGTTTCAGCATCATTTTCAGTTGCTTTATTACTTCCAACTTGATGATGGCATAATGTAATAGACTAAACACATTCTACATACCTCTTGCCTCATTATATTTCTGAAATCAATAAAACACCTCAACAATAAGTCAAAGTAATAAGTACCTCATGCACTATTCATCATAAACACTTTTTTCGTATTGAATCATCTTATTTTTCATCATTTTATTCAAAATTGGCTTATTGAACATCTCAAATATACCACGCTACTGTCTTTTCATTAACTTCCGTCCAAGGGCAATGTATGGATTGGTTTTCAACCCAATATTAGGTAGTTTTCTCATCATAAAATCTAGTCAAATTAATTAACCTTTTTTCTATCCCTTTTCATTCTTATATGTTGGATCAATGACAATTCTTGTAAGATCTCTAATAGAATTTCATCTTCTTCTCACTCTAATTTCTTTTATTCTCATATTTTCGTCTATTTGTTTTCTTTTTTTTTATTTGTACTCCTCTAGTTATTTGGTTACCTTTTGCACTTGTTTTCCATTTTTTGTACTTTCCGTCTTATTGCAATAATATCATACCAAAAAATAAACTATCCAGTATAACAAATAAAGTAAAATGAAGATATAGATAAGTCAAATCCAAACAATTCACAAATTGGCATTGGAAAAAGAAATAACATTCCATAAAAATAAAATCAACTTTGTTAACACGAACTCATCAATCATCATAGATTTGTTATACTTTAATAAAACATTTTGATTAAGTATACATATTTAAATTTATCTTGAAATACTTCCACATATTATCCTCACAAGCGTTTGGTATTGGTATAGGCTTTTTGAGGTAACTTGCTATACAATTTTAGAAATGTTTTGAGACAAAGGTCAAAAGTAGGTATTACAAATAAAATTAGTTTATCAAGAGTATTTATGTAAAATTACACTCTTTAGAGTTAAGAAAGTCTTACTTCTCTACTCTTCCCCTTAGGAAGTACCTTAGGGAAGTAGGGAGGCTTGACATCTTGGAAGTTAGGAAGCTTTGTACAATCAAGCAAGAGCAATTTCTTTCTTCCTAAGAAGTGCAACTTCCTTCCCCCACCTCTATTAGAATCCAATTAAGCAAGCCTTTAATAAAATAATTGCTCACCATCCTATTTTATGGGGTGAGATAATGTATATAAAAACATTGCAACTATTTTCTCTAGTATCATATTTTAAGTTCTTTTTTAAATCCCTGGTATTTATATGCATCTCACATAAATATACTAAAAGTGTGTCTACTTTAACACCATTCCTAGTCATATAACCATACTATTATATGTGATTATAAACATAGAAATATACATTCATATAGATCATTCATTTCTAAATGTACATACACAATTTTTTTTTGCAAAACATATAAACATGCTAAACAAAAATTCAAATAACATTTAAAGGATCCTCTAAAAAATATATAGACAACGATAACATGATATAAAAGAGGGAGAGAGTGTGGGACCCAACGGGATGATCTGTGCTCCATGTATACAAGTTAATTAGTTTCCCACTTGATCAACTCCCAAAAACTGTATAACGCTAAAAATATGGAAAAACAACAGCTATTTATATGAGTCCCTACTCAGCAAGAGAAACTATCAATGATAAATCTACATCAATTAGCATAAGCATCCAAATATATTTTACAATCACACAATATGCAGCAATGCGAGTGAATGTAATTCCACTTTTATTTGGAGTTTAGCCTATACATGAAAGTCTCAACCCGAGTCCTATACTATATTTCGTAGAGACATATAGTCTTGAAAATATAATGTGATGGCTACCTGGCAAACTATAAACTGTAAAGACCTAAAATCTTGAATCATGTATTGTATCTGTGGAGACATACAGTTCCAAATCATGACATGCAACTTTGTAGAGAACTCAAGCATGTTGGCTAAGTCTGCATTTTAAGTCGATAATGCAAGTGTCATGTACCAATTTAGTCTTTAGTCAAGCTATGCATATTAGCTATAATATCTTGCCCGTTCTGATTGAAGTCTTGTAGCTTTCCGTTCGATTTCAAATTGGTTCTTGAATGATTCCGATGATGGTTAGGTGTTTAATATGATGAATAAATATCGATGGAGTTTAATCATGTTAAATTTTTGCAAAGTTTGATGTTTGAGGTGATTGTTTGATGATTAATAATGTCTAACAATGATGATTTGTCAAGTTTTGGTGTTTTGTTAGTCACGGGAGTGTTGCAGTTGATGATCCTAAGGTGGAAGCATGTGTAAAGTGTGAAATTCAGCATGAAAGGCGTCCAGGAAGTTGTCTACGCACGTTAGAGTGTTACAACGCATGTTGATCATCTTCTGTTGAACCATGAGCTAGGGAGGCCTTCAACACACGTTGTACACTCTGCTACGCATGTTAATGATTTGTAAGGAGCGTTGATAAGGTGTAATGCACGTTAATGGCCATTTTCTGGGCCATTTTGAGTCAAACTCAATGTTTTGGCATGTGGCTATATATATACCCCTTTCCCCAACCATTGTTTGTCATTCTCACACCAAAACACTTCCAATCACTTATAATCCATCTCTCAACGTCTCCCATTGCTTCTCTTTGCTTCCACTTCGATTCTTAAGGTAAGAAACACTCTTTAATCTCTTCTTTTCTTTATTTTGCTTCACATTCATCCATTCTAGGGTTTTGAACGAATTGAAAGTTGAGTTCGAATCTTCTCTTTTCTGTTGGAATGGAAGTTAAATGTGATTGGATTATGTTTGTTTGAGGTTGAAATCATGAGATTTTAAGTTCGGTTTTGGAGGGTTTTGAGGTTGGACGAAATGAGTTTGTTTTTGAGCTAGGGTTTCTGTTCTAGATGATTTTTCTGTTGGATTCGAAGTTGTTTTTGTTATATCTTAGTAGATTGGAGTTTGAAATACATAGATTTGAGTTGGGTGTTGTGATTTGACAGTTTAGTTCTTTGGGTCAAGAAAATCCGAATTTTGGGAGAGCAAATCTTGATGATTTTATGTTTGTTTGTTGAAATGGATTGTAGATCCATGTTCAAGGGATCGATTATAATCAATGTAGGTGTTCAGGATCGATTTCTATTAGTTGAATTGAGGGTTGGATGTTTTGGTGTAACTTTCTGTCGAAAAGACCAAAGTGTAATTTTTATGATTCTGAATTATTGGAGGATCAAAATTGATACTTTGCATGTTGGGGATTAAATTGCAATTTATGAGAGTTTGAGGATTTATTTGGAGATTATGACTACTTAGAGGACTATTTAATAATTTTAGAATACTTTGAGGACTGTTTTATAATTTTGAAAAGTTTAGAGAATAAAGTGTAATTTAACATTGGTCGGGGACCAAAATATAATTTTACTAGATGTTGGTTTTTGAGGTGAGAATGTTAAACCTGTAAAATTCGGTCCCAATAATAATGGCAATCCAACAGGGGGTGAATTGGATTTTTAGCAAGTTAAAAATTTTGTTGAAAATCTTTTGCAAATTAAAATAAATAACAAAGCTTAAAACAAGTAAAATCAAAGTATAAATGCGGAAACAATAAAACCACCAATTGACAAATATAAAGTAAAGTAAATAGAGTAGGAAGAGAGAAAACAAAGCCTCAATTTATAGTGGTTCGATCCTCCTTAACCTACGTCCACTCATTGAGATCCACTCAAGAATTTCAATTCACTATCTCCTCATTTTTGGGTAGATGGAAACCGTTTACACCACTTGTTTTTGCGGCCTCAACAAGCAAACTGTTACACCTCTAGTTTTTGCAGGAAACAAACAAGGAAACCTTCAACCTCTCTTATTTTTCTAAGGAACACAAACAAGGAAAAACCTATCCACTAGTTTTCTAAGTTTCACTAGCAAACCACTCTTGTTTTTAAAGGCTCAACTAGGAAACCTATACAACCTTCAATCAAATCCTTTGATTGTTTCAACTTGTGTTTCCAAAATGCAAAATTTAAGCTCAACCCAACCCAAGAATGACAGCAAATGAAAATAGCAAGAGTGGATATAAAAATGAAATTGAGAGATAAATGAGAAAATAAAGATTGCAAAGTGTGGCCAATGTTTCTCTATGATTCTCTAGCTTCTTCTAATGTTGGAGATGTCTATTTATAGCCTTATTGGAGTTTGTGACCGTTGGAATCAATAGTAGAGCCGTTGTAGAATAGATCCAAATATTGTACAATGTTGACATTGGATACTATATGCATGGTACCAGATACTGTGTGCACAAGACAGATACTGTGTGCACAATACCAGATATTACGTGCATAATACCATATATTACATGCGCAGACGGATTTTTTTAAGTTTGCACTCTTAATACTTCACGTGATTATGTCAGGGAATATTCAAATTCAAATTCCCGAGGAGCGTCTTGAATTTGTCAGTTTTTGGAATCTCGTTTACGTGCAT
>CAODLS010900778.1:0-13086 GCA_948243855.1 Flueggea neowawraea | reverse complement strand
TTTGTACCCGTTGGAATTCGACTTTCAAATTACTTTCTCAATCTATTGATTACAAAAATTTATTATGTTCTTTTGCCTCTCAATATATTCCAAGTAGTAATCTTTTACCTACTACTTGAAATATTTGTGAAAAAATTATGCAAATTTTACAATATTTTAATGATGCCACTAATTTTTTTAGTCATGTTTATAAACTCACTTCGCATGAGTTTTTAGAACAAGCATTAAACATAGTCGGTGCATTTAACGAGGGCAAAAAAATTAAAGAAATTAAAAATTTCGTCCTCCAAATGAAATTGAAATGGTTAATTTATTTTAAATTTATTCCGATATTTATTTTGTTGCATTTATTTTTTATCCTAGGGTTAACAACAAATTTAATTTTTTGAAAGTTATTTTGAAAACTTATTATTCATTGTTAGAATTAGAAAATGAAAATGATATTAGTGTTTTACAAATTGTTACTAGAGTTAGGCTTTTGATAAATGAATTATTAGCATCTTTTTCTATTTCTTGTCCAAATGAGGAATCGGATTCGTCATCACTTCTGCCTATCCCTACCTCCTCCTCTTGTTTGTGAGATCCAAATTGATAACAGATAGGCGAAAGAAACCAAGGAGTGCTTCGAGCTCTCATAATGAGTTTGAAGTTTATCTAACCACTGTTTTTGAGGTTGGTGATGATTTTTAGATTTTAGATTTTTGGAAGCAGTACAAGATGACATTTCCTACAGTCTCGAAATTTGCACTCCAAGTGCTAGTCGTCCCCGCCTCTATTGTAGCGGTTGAGCAAACTTTTAGTAGTGGATGCAACATTTTAGATGCTAAGAGATCAAGATTGGGTCACGAGGCGTTAAAAGCTCAAGTTTGTGTTAATGATTGGTCGATGATGCTTCAAATGACTCAAGATCAACTCCATTCATCATCATCCGAAGGTGAGGAGTTCTTTGATGATACTTCCACAACAAACACTTCAGACTCCAACGACAAGGTTACTTTAGTTTGTTTTCTTTTTTACTTTGAGTTAGTTTAGTTTTTTTTTCCTTTTTACTTTGTATTTTAATCTATTATGTATTTTTAATTGTTGAATTGTATAATTAAATTTGGTTTTGTAAGCACGGTATTCCTCTGCCACAAGTGAGGACCTCTAATAAAATATAATGAGTTTTTTGTTTAAAATTATGTGATGTAATTACTACTAGAATAGTTAATTTGTTTGGAAATTATTAAAAAAAAAATTGGAATACAATGTATTATTAGTATTATAGTTAATTATTCAATATAACAAAATTTACAAACCGGAAAAATAGTTGACGGAATAAAATAGAGGATTAAAAACAAAATTTTCAAAAAAAAAGGAAACCAAACCAAACCAGAACCAACGGTTAACCAATCAAAATCAGTTAAAATCGGTCAAAACCGAAACCAAAATCAAACCAAACCAGAACCATACCAAACCGTTCAGGTGACCCATATTTTATATGCTTCTCATTTGTCTTTTCGTATTTCCTCATATTGCAGTCACATCAAAACATTGACGCAAAAGTACCGACAAGAAAATTTTCATATTCCTCATATTGATAGCCATAATCACGAGATCGATGCTACAATGATGAGAAAAACTCACCATACCATGTATGTTTACTTTTCAAAAATTTAATTTTACTTTTATAGATTATCAATTTATGAACTTATTCATATGTGTAGACGCATGTTGAATTCACAATGTTCTCTTTTATTGTAGTTTCTAACATATGGCAAGTGTAAGCTGCAATGGAGCTATTTGTCTTTACTGATAGTGAGGGACAATTGCAATGATAAAGGAAAAACTGATAATCGAAAGTATTCTTGGTTCCTATGTTAATGCATTTGAAAATAAATTAGTTAATAGTGTTGCTAGAAGTGAAAAGGAGGCATATGATTTATATTGTAGTTATACCCATGCTATGGCATTTAGTATGTGGAAGGGAAAGCAATATCATTTTGCTGGGACTGATAAAATTTAATCTAAACAATATGTTTGTTGGAAAGAAGGATGCAAAGATGATAAACAAAGCATGCATGGAAATTCTTCATTTCAGAAATTAGATACAAAGATAGGTTGTAAGGCAATGGTATATGTGACAAATATGGGAATAACCATCTTCCCTGTAAAAAAGTTTGATAGAGAGAATAACCATGAAATGGCAAAGCATTATGAAAGACAATTATTGAGGTCCATGCAATTAGTTTCAAAAAATAACATACGTGTAAAAGAATCCAATTCCACGGTAAATTCTAAGATTTCACTCACTAATGCGTTTGACTATATGGTTGATGAAAGTGGAGGAATGGAACATGTTAGTTTCACAAGGAAAGATGCTTATAATTATATATATATATGAATTGAAAGCAACACAATTGAGGTAGGTAACTCACAAAATTTATCGAACAAAAAGATATAATATGATTTGTGTACCATTTATTGAGGTTAATCGTGATTGGCAAAATGTGATGTTTGGTTGTACATTCTTGTTAGGTGAGATAGAGGAAACATTCGAGTGGCTGTTTAGAACCTTTCTAGAGTAAGTGTCTAATAAGCAACCAAAAACAACTTTTATTGATCAAGATAGTGCAATGTCTGATGGTGCAAAAAAAGTCTTTTCTGAATCATGCCATCGTCTTTGTCAATGGCACATTTATAAAAAAAAAAAAAAGTGCCTTCATATTTGGCAGCTCTTAACTCCAATATTGATTTTAATAAATCATTTCATAAATGTATGGCAGGATGCCAAACACTAGAGGAGTTTGAAAGTACTTGGGCAAATACGATTTCCATTCACAACCTTGAAGAACATAAATGGTTGAATGACTCGTACCACAATTGGCACAAATGGAATTCAGTTCTTAGTAAAGACACATTTCATTGTGATATCAAATCAACATCTCGGAGTGAGAGTAACTTAATGGGTTTGGTTCTCGAACGATCTCATTGTTTTATTTTATTAAAGGATTGGAAAATATGATCGGCGTGCTCAAGAGAGACAGGGTATTTTTTCTTGTTCTAGTTGGCTTCCTTCACGCATTATAAAGGAGAGTTTGATACTAAAGCAAACTGCAATGACTTGTACATATAAGCTTTACAAGTTATTTGAGAAGGAATATCTCAAAGGAATAGTAGCTACAACATCTAAACAAAAAGAGTTTGATGAGAATTCTTACACATGAGATGTTTGATAATGGAAAAGAGCATAAAATGGTTAACACAGTGCTATTTAATACGGAAATTATGGATGTAAAATGAGTTGCAAGAAGTTCGAGTCTATGGGACTACTATGCTCCCATGCTTTGGAGGCATATTTTATTAATGAAGCCACCATCATCCTGAAGTGTATTTTTTTGATGCTGAACATGCAGAGTCCAGAAAATGTATGCCCCTTTTCTTAAGTGGTAAAACATTTTACTCAAACTGTATTTGCATTTTCCATTGACCATAAAATTGTTTTCTTTTCACTTATTTTTGTGTGCTTTCCAAATATTAGAAAACGGAAAAACAAAAAAAAAAAAGAGTTTCCGAAACGAACGCAGCCTTAAGACTAGTTATTAATTTAAGCATTGACTTGAATAAATGTTTATCTGTCAAGTAAATGAAGCGCGGACCTTGATTGTGCAAGCGAGCAAGATGCACAATGCATACGATCCTCTTCTTTCTTTCCACCAAATACAAAGAGACTGACAGGTTTAGACAGTTCTAAACGCTCGTCTTCAAGATCCTAACTCCAAATCCAGGACGAACATTACCATTACGGCCTCGGTTAGCATCCTGGAAAATAAAGAAAATATTCATACCGGCATTTTATGTAAAAAGATTTTCTTTTCCGAACCTTAAACTGTGCAAAGCTGAAGTACATGGAAGAAATTTTTTTCCAAAACAAACTGCAGCCTCAACAAAATTGGCCTTGGCTGAAACTTACAAGCACTCACAATTCTGGAGTGAAGACAAGAATCATAAAACAGTATAGGTTTTCTGAGGTTCTGAATCGCCGAGTAGCATGTGCAATGATAATACGCTGTCAATATCTCTCTCGGGTTCAGTATGAAGCCATGTAAGCCTCTGCGTTCTTGGCATCTTTTGATTCTGTTTGGGGTTCAAAGTATTGGAAGGACAAGACAGAATCCGGGACAGGGAACGCAACTTAGTTGCAGTGGTCTGCCCTCTCGCATGGAACTTTTGTTTTGCGCTTTCTTGGGCTCTTAATCTTCCTTCTTGGCCAATGATTCGTGGAAAACTGACTGAACTAACCATTCTTGGGGAGTCAAGATGAACATTTAAATGTGAGGAATGAGGCTTTAGTAGCAATCTGTCCTTCCATGCTGAAAATGACTGTTGGACTCCAGAAGGAACCTGCAGGGAGAAAGATAACAAGAATAAATGCTCCAGTAAATAAAAAATTGTTTTATCAATGTATTCAAACTTTTGTTTGTTTTGGGGGTTTGTGGTTTTTCAGTGATACATGTATTACTGTGTTGGGACTTCGGAGCAAGTTTTAATAAATTAGCCGAATTCAATAACTTATTACTATTAGTGTACCCCAGGGCTAGAGGTTAGAGCTTTCCAGTATAAACATATCCCTCCAGCTCAGTAATATATCACCCAATAAGATAGATACCAGCCAGACCAACATACACAAAAATATCATCTTGAAGTACAAAAGGAGCGTAGTGAAATTTGAAACTAAAGTACATCAGTAATACATTAGTCCATTCCAAGGACACCAAAAACATTAAACCCGGCTTTAAAAGATAAAACTGTTTTCTAGTAGGAAAGAAATCATTTTCATGATGCCAAAATATTGCCTCAGAAAACCTTCACCTTTTTTTCCCCCCTTGAACCAGAATAAGAAAACCTTTAGCTGAATATTGGAAATTGCACTAAATAAGCATATGTTCTTGAAACCTATAAGCATTTCAAATCAAATCATATACTAAAAATTTCAATCTTTGAAATCATACTTTTGATTAACATCAAACTTTATAATGACGAGCTAACGAAGCTCTGGGATTAAGGACTTACAATGGTGAGAAGGCTGCAAGAAGCAAATGACAGTGAAGATGTTGAAAAAGGATTTCTCCCAGGTTTATTGCCACTCCGATCATTTTTGGTAGTGTCAACATTTTGGTCCACGGAACCAAAACTTGAAGGTGCAACATCCTCCTCCTCCTCCTCCTCCTCTTCCTCTTTTTCATCCACTTGCTGTTCAGCCAAAGGCTTCTTATCTTCAGCTGAAGGCTGCTTATCTTGATTAGGTAATGCTTGAGTCTCTTCCTCTTTTGAACCCATTTCTACCTTCTCCTCCTCTTTCTCGTTTATCTTCAACTCCTCATCCATGTCCTCAATGGCCTCTTCCAGCGACAATTCTGCCTCTATCAGTTGAAGTTCTTTCTCCATCAAATCTACTTTCATATCACTGACTTGCTTCTTCTCAGCAGACCATTTTTCTATTTTTTCGATCACTGGCTTGCATATATTCTCCACTGCATTCAGAAGCCGCTGCCACATGTTTTCCTTCTTCACCACCTCCTCTTTTCCATAAAACTCATCAAAACCAAGGGGGAGAAACTGAACCTTCTCAGGGTCCACATCTTTACCAGCTTTCAGAGGTGGCTGCCAAAATAAGCGAATCCCATGTTCCTCATCCTCAACATAATTGATTATACGTCCAGTTGGTGTATGTAGAATGACAGGATCTTCGGTATATATAAGCTTTGATGGATCTTCAGGATCAGGTTCCGGCTCCTTGTTAAGTATAATAAATTCAGGATCCTCATCTGGCCATAACAACGCAACATAGCACAACAGCAAGTCATAAGTAAAAGAGCTGGACAATAAGCAATTAAAATAGAAGAAAAATAAGCAAAAAAAAATTCAAATACTACTTTAGAGCAATTAAATTGAACCAGGTTATCTGTTTCGCAAATTTAAAAAAAAAAACTAGAAAATAATACTGGTTTGTAAAGATAAAATGAATAGTATTAAGTGCAAATAAAGAGACTTAATCAATCATATCTCAGACTGTCACATAATTTAAATTTTAACCAAGCAGAAAGTAGAATTTTCTTTTATTTTCCTGATTTATTATAATTATCTGCAAAATGACCTGCCAGCAAAAAACCAAAGTAAGCAATCACGTGATCTCATTTCTAAAGTTAATAATGGAACACTGTATCCTCAAGGAAGCAGACAATACAAAAGCTGGGTGACTCAGAAATATCTTCCACTGTATTTAGCAAATTTTGTCCTTCAAATCAAATATTCTCTCTGGATTTCCAAGATCACAAGAATCATGGAAATTGTTTTGTACTATCAACTAAGCGGACTATCAAGATAACCTATTCCCATACTCATATCTACCCAATAAACCGGAAGCAGTCTTTGTAACCTGAGTGTAATTTGTCTGATTCTTGCATAGGATTTTGATATCCCCACACCATTTCCTCGCACAACTGTGCAAAGTATGCGAGTAGTGTTTGAGGATGTGGGAATATCAAAATTCCTAATGTATTCGAGGTAGGAAAGATTGGTAGCGCAAACAGTACAGGCATAAAGAATTTTAGAATGACTTATCATAGAACATGCATCATGAGCAGAAAGTCCTATGAAACAAAAAAAAAAAAAGAAAATTAAGGCCAGTGTCACTAAATTTGCTGTGATTAAATGAAGGGAATATTTCTACAAAGATGGCTCCTGACTTAACAGCTTCATTATTTTGCAAAACT
This sequence comes from Flueggea neowawraea, assembly GCA_948243855.1. NCBI lineage: Eukaryota > Viridiplantae > Streptophyta > Magnoliopsida > Malpighiales > Phyllanthaceae > Flueggea > Flueggea neowawraea. Next base: position 6,331 of record CAODLS010900778.1, on the reverse strand, counting down.
GCTGCAATCTATCTAGGGAAATTCTATAGAATAAAGTGTAGGAAGCCAAACAATCAGTGATTCAATTTGTGTTTATTAAACTAACGAGGCACCTTGTTTGAGAATGACGGCTGTAAAAGGGAAGAAAACATAAAAGTAACAAGGAAATCAAAATAACAGATCTATCTTCTTATTTGCAAAAGTAAAATTATTGAAAGGCTCATGAAGAAAGACAAACAGATACCTTTTGACCACCAGTACTCAAGCTCTGCAGGCATCGGTAACCTCAGTGGAGCTTTATAGAAGGAGTTTAGCCACATCTCTCTTTCTTGATCAACTTCATGCACATATCTTTTCCAATAATCAGGGACCTGAAAATAGATCATGCTTGTTTCTTTTGTATGCTTTAGATTATTACAGACTCCACAAGAAAAGGACTTACCTCATAGAACTGGTTAATAAAACCCGGTGCCATCCACACATCTTCCTCCTCATAGAAATAGGGATGTTGAGGATCACTATATGGACCCCGCTCTTCCCTGACCACTGCACAAGACAAACAGCAAAGTCTCAAAAAAAATGTCAACAAAGAGCAACTACCCATCATAAGCATTAAATTTTAAAGAAATAGAAATAATAGCATTAACTAATTCATTTCGGGGTGCCAGATCATGCATTTCGAAAATCTAACGTATCAATGTCAGGTACTGAGATTCATGGGATGTTCATATACTTCAGAAAATTTAACTAGCAATAGCTTGTAACAGCACCATGTTTAACATCCAAGTTGACTCACCTTATCATATATGAACTTCAAACCATGTGCTAGATTTTCATTCATGTATATAGTATCAATTCCATTTGTAAGAATTTCAAGATGAGAACACTTTTTTCTTCTCATTATGAACTAATAACTACCAGTTCAAGAGCTCAAAGATTTTATCTTCAAAATTTTAAGGTGGGTTCAATATTTTTTCAATTCACTGTTGCTATTGTTCATTCAATAGCATTGGCTTCAAAGAACATACTTCCATCTGGTTTATTAACAAACATCTGAGCCTTAGCAGCAGCTACTTCTGCGATTCCTGCATGCAGCTGAATGAACACTTCATCAGGAAAAAAAATAATTTTTTTTACTGATAAGGTGTTTTTTCTTAAGTGTCAAATAAATAAAATTTAGGGATACCACAGAGATGTTTTCATCACAATCAGTTGCATCATCTACAAACTCTCCAAAGTAGAACCTACCCTGTAAACATACCAACAATGGTTAGCCACTATGACAGCATCTTCATACCACCTTGTTACTATCAACCAAAGAAGGTTTTGGTCAAAGAGAATTCAAAGAAAGCACTTCTCTTTGAAAAATTATATGTTAAATCAAGCATGAGTAGCCATTAGTATTTAGACGTAAAATTACAGGGACTAAACTTCTTCGAGACTACAATAAATGTTAAAAACTGAAAAAATCAATGGTCCATTCTGCCCTCAATGATAAAGAAAATTTACTACATGTCAAGAGATGGAAAGCAAGGAACAAAGGCATATTAAATGGGAAAATTTAGAACTGGTTAGATATTCATTCCCTCTAGAGATGGAATATGTTATATTTCCATTTAACAAACCCCATAACCAGAATGCATAGAGTCCCAAGTTGCATAATTCAAACTTTCAAGGTTTTCTCTAATTTCATTTACGACTGAGTGACTTTTTATTAGAGAAGAATTTCATGCGTGGAGGATAACAGCAGAAAATAAAGTCACGCTTTTCAGTTGAAAACAATGTTGAACTGCCAAATAAAAAAAAAAACACTTAACAAAGAATTGCATTGATATATGAAAGTCATGCATGCACCTACATATAAGGTTTCCTCATTCATTTCATAAACACCACAGCCATGCATCCTGCCATGTTTCCACTGACCAGCATATCTGTACCGGCCTTTTTCCCTGGAAGAAAACCACAAATACTAATCACCATTTATCCAACTAAATATGCTTCCACCATCCAAAAAAAAATATTGTAGGTAAAAGAACAAAAAATGAAAAAAGTAGCTAAGGTTTTTTCTACTCAATGAACCTCTATGATCAGTAATTAAACTTAAGGATATGAAAAAACTTTTTGTTTGAAAGGCTTCTTATTGTTGAATATTGACTTCTTCAAGAACATATTAAGGGACACTTCCAACAAAGAAAAAAAAAAAGAAATTGGCACACAGCTTGCCTACAATTATCCATTAGTGCATTAACAGCTGCTTGCCAGTTTTCATCTTTCTTGAACCAGAGCATTATACCAAAAGAATAAATGAGTAAATCCACTAGTACATACATCCATGCATTTTCATAGATATCGAACGGGAATTATCAATTACTTTTCCCACTCAGTACAATTTATTCAATGAGAAATTCTAGATAAATAGGCTAGAGATCTTCAGTGCAAGGTCCCTAACCAAAATGGGAAAAAGTGTTATATCTAATTAACAATTCTTTTTTACAAAAGAGAATCAGAAACTGGAAATTTTTCTAAAATTTTCACATAGTTGATAACCTTTTTCCATTTGCTTGATATTGAAACCAAAATAATTATTAATGGATAAAAAGTCAAATCACATCTACTATAGAAACTATCTATTTTGTCAATAGTTCAGACCCCTGTTTGCAAAGAGCCTTTAAATTCTAACGAAAATGTAGAGAACTCTATGACGCAATTGTTAATATATTCTGCATCAAATGTATTTACTATTGCTGTAATTATGCATTAATTGTTGTATTTATTCTTGCTGTAATTGCTGTTGTATTTTTTATTATAGGCCTAGAATAATGGGATCTAATTATGCTCACTATATTAGATTCTAGGATTACAGCATTTGTTTTTTCCTGATGTCTATATCTTGTAAACTCTGAAGTGAAATGAGATGAAAAATATTTTCAGAAATTCTTTGTATATTTGTCATGGTATCAGACACCACACTCTGAGATCATCTCATCTTGTGTCTAGTTTCTTGTCTAGGTCCAAAATCTTAGTGTTTCGTTCCTGTTCCTTTTCTTTCGTGTTCTTCTATTCTGTTTTCTTGGACTTTGCTCTCTTAGTTCCTTTTTTTTGGTTGAATCATGTCTTTAGAGCAATCTGAACATTTTCTTGCTTGATTTAATGGCAATAACTATTCTGCCTGGGCATTTCAATTTCAAATCTTCGTCAAGGGAAAGGAATTATGGGGTCATATTGATGAGACAGATCCTACACCCAACAGCGAGAAAGAGAAGGAGAAATATGTGAAATGAGAGGTGAAAGATGCTCAGATTATGTCTTGGACCCTTGGAACTGTGGACACCTCCATACTTTTCAATCTCAAACCTTGTAAGACCTCTAGAGGAATGTGGGATTATTTGAAGAAAATATACAACCAAAACAATACAGCTCGAAGGTTTCAGCTGGAATATGAGTTGGGTCAACTCAGTCAAGGGAGTATGTCAATCCAAGAGTTTTATTCTTCCTTTGGAAATCTTTGGGCTGAGTATATTGATATTGTGTATGCAAGTGTGTCTCATGAAAGACTCATTGTTCTCCAAAATGTGCATGAGACTACCAAGCGTGACCAGTGTTTAATGAAGTTAAGAGGAAAGTTTGAAGCAATCAGGTCCAATATAATAAACAGAGAACCAGTTCCTTTATTGGATATTTGTGTAGGAGAGCTTCACAGAGAAGAACAACGGCTCATTACACAGACTGCCCTGGAGCAGAAAGCTCAAAATTCTACTCCAATTCCTATGGCCTATGATGCTCAAGGGAGGTCTAAAGGAAGCAACAATATGGCTAATATCCAGTGCTATAGTTGCAAAGGATTTGGGCATGTTGCCACTAATTGTACTAAAAGTTCTGCAATTATTGTAAGAAAACAGAGCACATCATCAAAGATTGTTCCGTTCAGCCTCCAAAAAAACCTGAAACAGCCTACAATGTCTCGGTTGGTTCCTCGAATGCACCTAGTCCTGGTCAGTCTTTTATTACTCCTGAAATGGTCCAACAAATGATAGTATTTGCCCTTTTTGTTTTAGGCCTTTCAGGTAACAAAAATTATTATCCTAAAACTTGGTATTTTGATTCTTGTGCTTCCAATCATATGACCAACACTGTCTTACCTTTAAATAATGTTCAAAAATATAAACGAGATCTTCGAATTCATACTGCCAATGGTAATTCTTTACCTATCACAGCTATTGGTGATATTTCAGCCTGTTTAAATATTGTTTTTGTCTCCCCTAAACTGTCAACTAGTCTTATATCTGTCTGTCAATTAGTTGACAACAATTGTACTATTCAATTTCAACCTTTGATTGTCTTGTGCAGGATCAAGTGTCGGAGAAGGTGATCGCGAAGGGACCTAAAGTGAGACGTCTCTTTCCTTTGTTGCTATCTTCTTCTTTGTTGTCAAATTTTATTGCTTGTCATGTTGTTCAATGTGATAATTAGGTGTGACATAGATGTTTAAGACATCCTAATTTTCATGTACTTCGTGTCTTGCTTAAATCTAATTTACTTGGGAATAAAAATTCAGTTTCTCCCAATAATGATTTTGGTGATTGTGCATATTGCAAACTTGGTAAAACCAAAACGCTTCATTTTCCATTGCATAAAACCCACACCACCAAACCTTTTGAAATCGTACACACTGATGTATGGGGCATTGCACCTATAATTTCTCATGAACATTACAAATACTTTGTCACATTCATTGATGATAACACTCGCTTTACTTGGGTATGTTTTCTTCAAGTTAAAAGTAAGGTATTTTTTGTGTTTACAACTTTATTTGCTTTAGTTGAAACACAAGTTTTTGCCAAAATCAAAACCTTGCAATTTGATTCAGGTGGAAAATATATGTCAAATGAATTTCAATTTTTTCTTCAAAGTCATGAGATCATATCACAATGTTGTCCTTTCACTCCCTAACAGAACGGTATGGTTGAAAGAAAGAACCATCATCTTTTTTATGTTGTTCGAACTCTTCTAATTGAGTATTGTGTTCCTTCTCATTTTTTGGTGCGAAGACTTGTCTACTACTGTTTATTTGATTAATAAATTATCATCTCCCACTTTGAATAATGATTCTCTCTACTTTCATTTGTTTAGGCATTTGCAAAATTATTCCAATCTTTATATTTTTGGATGTGTGTTTTGTTTACCTTCCTAGTCATGAGAGAAATAAACTTACTGCTCAATCTGTCAAGTGTGTTTTTTTAGGATATGCTGGAACCCAAAAAGGATTTTTTTGCTATGATCCTCATGCCCGTCGAACTCATGTCTCTAGGAATGTCATTTTTTTTTAAATCAACCCTTCTTTAGCACACAACAACCTTCAGAATTCCCTTCTCTATCTGCTTTACCAAATTTTCCAGAATCACCAATACCACTCCGAAAGTTTAAACCTAGTTATGTTTATCATAGACACGCTACTACATCTAATCCTCCTACAGGTCTCACTGAGGTTCCTCCCTATCTTCCTGCGGCATCTAGTCCTGTTCCACCCATTTCCAATAATTCACCTCCTCTTCAAAGAAGCTCTAGACCTCACAAACCTTCTGAAAGGTATGGTTTTTCAACCTCTGTTGCTATGTCTGCTACTTTGTCTTCTATTTCTATTCCCTCCTGTTATAAACAAGCCATGGAACATAAGTGTTGGCAACAAGCCATGGAAGCAAAACTTCAAGCATTTGAGGAAAATCATACGTGGGACATTGTTTTTTGTCCTCCAAATATTAAGCTCATTGGTAATAAGTGGGTCTACACTGTGAAACTCAAGTCTGATGGATCTTTAGATAGATACAAAGCTCGTTTGGTTGCTCTTGGCAATAAACAAGAATATGGTTTGGACTATGAAAAAACATTTGTACCAGTTGCAGATGACTACGTTGACAACCATTCTTGCTCTTGCATCCTTTAAATCTTGGTCTTTACATCATATGGATATAAAAATGCCTTCTTAAATGGGATCTTAAGGAGGAGATTTACATGAAACTTCCACACGATATATCAATGATGGCTTCTCATGAAGTTTGCAAGCTAAGGCACTCTTTGTATAAGTTGAAGCAGGCCCCTAAAGCCTGGTTTGAGAAGTTTTGCAACACTCTTCTCAATTTTTCCTTCACACAAAGTCAGTATGATTCATCACTCTTCTTTCATAAGACAACCACTAGTATGGTCTTTCTCTTAGTCTATGTAGATGATATTATCATCACTAGTAATGACCATGAGGTGATCATTAAAAAAATGCTGCATAATACATTTCAAATGAAAGATCTTAGACATCTCACATATTTTTTGGGGCTAGAAGTTCACTATCAAGATCATGGTT
>CAODLS010900754.1:0-12038 GCA_948243855.1 Flueggea neowawraea | reverse complement strand
ACATTCTTCCAATGACCTCTCCGGTTGTTGTTTCAGTATCAAAGAAACTAATGTCCTGTCTTAATATTGTTTTCAAGTACAGACCTCGGATTCTTGCAGACTGTCTTTCTCCAGTTACTATCCAACATGATACCTCTGCAGCACAGAAAGCAGCAACAACTTAGTATTCTGCTACTTTCAGAACCCATAAACAGAATCTCCAGATTCATATGTGCCTATGATATATATCTTCAATGTTCTCAGAATTACATATCATAGCTTTCATTTATCAAATCGGGTTGTCAGGATTAACTGGAAGCATTAACAGACATTTTGAGCCTGAAATTATATATTTTTGTTATTTTAATCATGTCGAGGAAGAACGTATGAAACAAAAAACAAAAAAATCATGTCGAGGAAGAGGGAAAATCAGCCTTACGTAGAAATGCTGCAATACTTGAATAAATTGACAAGTAGACAAACTTGAGTGATACCTGAAAAGCAAATAAGAACGACCTTAAAGTTACATTCAATGCTTTCACTCTTTTAACAGAAGAATAATACATCAAAAACCTTAATTGCTTAATTAATGATGTTTTCTAGTAAAATCATCCATCAGGGTTCGGAGTCCAGCTAGCAAATATATAATTATTACTCCATAATTCACAAAACTAATATCATGATTACTGTTTGCTTAAAATAATGATATTTAATAGAGATTTAAAAAGGGATCCATCAACAGTCTCAAGCTGAGTATATAAATCTTGAATTTAGTCCTCAAAAAGCCAAAAACATGTAACCCAGTGCACGGCAGTAAGCATGTATTTGTAGCATATTTATGCAATTCAGGCATGGAACTTGGCCAGACAAACGAACTTCCCCAATTTTAATGGCAGTTTGACATGAATTAAGTTGTATTAAATTTTGTTCACCTTATAACTGTCACCTACTATAGGTAATTAATAAAATATATTTCATGCATGTTATGCCAATGAAAGCTTCATAGCTGCAGCCCAAGGAAAAATAGATAGCAACAATAAATTGGCAACTGGAAAAAAGTCATTTTCAAAACTAAAAATTAAGTAAATTCATCGTGTCTTATTACTTCGACTTGAAGCATTAACATTTTACGAAACATTACTTCAAAGCCAATCTAGACATCTTCTCACATAGCCATTCATTCCCACCAAATTGACGACACAAAGAAAGGAAAAAAATAAACAATATTGAGCAAGAATTTGGCATCATTTAAAAGCCAATATTAAATAATCTTCTTTAATAGTTGTTTTCATTAGAGAAACAACAACATATAATAAAGATTTGCCATAGTTATAATGATCATACCTTTTAAACTTCATGGACAACATTGGATTGAGTAGAGCCACCAAAAGAATTAATAAGCTGCCCGAAAATGATAGTCATTATAGGCTGAGAAAGTCCATTTGCAATGCCACAAATTGTTCCGACGCACATTAATCCGACGTCGAATCTGTCCGCAAAACTAAACAGTTTATAAAACGCCACCTTCTCATCCTGCTTCTTTCCTTTACCAACTTTACTATCTGTCGTCGATGCTTCATCTTCGCCTTTCATGGCCGCAACAATCACTGTTTTCTTTAATTTCTTGACTCTAAAACGTCACAAAAACCTCCATTTACGTTCATTCAATTAACACTAGCCAAGATTCATGGAAACAAAAAAGAAAACGTACCAAGAAAAGAAAGAGGGGTGGTACTACAATGAGACTCTTAAAAAGAGTCTTTATTGAGGACTCGAGTTACTTAATTTGAGTTATTTAATTTGAGGGGGTATTTACTTAATTGTAGCTCTAAAAGTTACTTAATTTTAGATGTCATTACTTAATTTAGCCACCGGTTACTTAATTTTGATCAGTTACTTAATTTTGTGACTGTTACTTAATTATTGCTGAAATTATTTAATTTAAACTTCAATTACTTAACTTACTAAAAAAGTATTCAGTGATGACTTTTTAAGAGTCCTTATAGTAACAATCAAGAAAGAGAGTGTCAAGAGAGACGTAAAAAGATACGATACAATTGGAAAAATGAAAGGCTTTAGCTGCATATAGAGAGAGAGAGAGAATAAGAGAGTGTGGCAGTTGGTTGGTGTAGCTCCTAGGTTTGGTGTGGTTTTTCAAACTATGCTATTTTTGGGGATTTCATCGCTGTTACCTGTTTTACCCTTCTTAGGAAACTTTCTCTGTGTTCCCTTTTTCTAGAAGATTTAGTAATTTCTTATGAAGATCTTTCTAATTATTTTCTTTAAATTTTTTCTATAAACTGGTTGTATGTGAGATGTAGAAAGTAATTGGTTTGGGTCTTTAAATCTAAATCTGAAACAATCTTTGTGTTATCTGCATGGATTATATAGTCAAGGATTTAACAGTAATTGTCCAATAATCCACGTGTAGTCTACCTGTTTTTCTTGATGGACAAGGATTGATTCCTTAATGACTGATTTGTTCCAATCTGAATTATACTTGCACTGCAAATCCTAATAGATTTTCTAGTAATATTTTATATTGCTGAATTTATTAAGTCTAAATAAATCTCTAATTACTATTATAAAAATTAGACAATCACTTTATATTGTAGCATCAATAATAATTTTTCACCATTTTTAATTATTCTTGTAGATTCGAAAATATAAAATCCTTCTAACACTAATATGCTCACTACTTACTATTAAATTAAAAATTTGTTATTAAGCTTTCACTTCTAATTTTGATTACCTTTTAACATCCCTTCACTATAAGGGCTCTATTGGTATCTAAGCCCATGTCCTACATCCATTGCAATTAGTCCTTTAAATTGTTCACAATTTTAGAAGGGCACAATGAAGTCTAAACAAAGGCAAAAAGATGATGCTTATTCTGAATCAAGCTGGCGACAAAGATAGATGGAAGCCATAACGAAGTTTCCGTTACTCTGATTTGATCAAAAAAAGAAGTTTTATGTCTACTAAAGTCGGTGTGCAAGCATGTTTTACAATTTTGACAATAACACTACGCATGCTGTTATATCATGGAAAGTAAAGGATCATCGACTTGATTAATACTATAACCGGACCTTATTTAAGGTGTCGCCTGATTAGCAATCAATAAAGGCGAACTTGTTAATATTAAATAACGAGTAAAGAATATTAGTAGAGAGTTAATAGCTGAGTTAAGTAGGGTTGGGCGAGGTCAGTTGACTCCACTGACTATCCACAAACTCTTAAGGTCCCTTCATTCTAAGATCGATTCCATTTTAGCAAAATTTGGACTCCGTCGTTGGTTATTATGGAGAAGAAACCACTAAACTACATATCTGAGCTATAAATACACATTGTATTGCTAAAGTTATATATGTATATGTTAAGTACATGGGCAATCTTACCTAATTCTTACCTTAAAAAGGAGTCTTTTGTTTGATTTGAAGTATTGCTTTCTAAAGAAGAAGGTGGATTAGCAATCAAGTTAAGATGGTTCAAAAAAAAAAAAGCAATCAAGTTAGGAAATATTTGTTGCTCTCCACGGTTAATTAAAGCTTGTCAAATTTAATTGGGTAAATTAGATTGTGCACTAGTTTTCCTTTCTAAATTGCCGTAGAACAGCGTAACAATTTCTTCTTGATTCCGTACGCCACCATTTAACCTTTTTATAGGATTTCCTCTGCTCTGTCGATTTTCGCACCTCGTCAGCGTAATTGATTTTTTCTACGCTTCTTCAAATCTCCGTATCCATTTTTTTCTAGGCTTCTTTCTTTCTCTCGTCTCTCTTTTCTGTCACGCTTCCTCTCTCTTTCTGGCCCTTTTCATTGTTTTTTGTCTGTACTTCTCTTTTCTTTTCTCGTCCCATCTCTCTCTCTCTCTCTCTCAACATCGCCATCGACCGACCCCTTCTCTCTTCCCACCGCCTTCAAACGTCGTCACTTCGTCGTCTGTCGCTTCAATCGCCGGCAGATCTTCTTGTTGAAACACGTCGATCTGAAACATAGGAAAGTCGAAAGACCGACGAGGTGCGAAAATCAAAAGAGCAGACGGCGAATCGAAGAGAAGGTCGAAGGAGGAGAGTGAGAGAAGGTGTGACAAGGAACCAGATCTGCAAGCAATCTCAGATCTCGAACTTGATGGTGAAGTTGCAGCAGCATGATTGGTTTTGAAATCATTAGGAAGCAGAAGCAGTAATATCAGATCAGAATCACCTCCAACCTCCCTTTGCCTCCGAAGCTCGTCTCCTCCCTTTCTCCACCGCTCTTCCACTCGTCGTTGCCCGTAATTTCTTCTTCAGAACTCAATTTTGCTTTTTAATGTACGAAAATGGAGATTGATTTTTTTGTTTGTTTGTTCCGTTTGGTCACAGGGAGGGTATGTCTGCTGACATGGAAGAACGCAAACAAGGCGACGAGCAACGTTAGGGTTTTCGGTGGAGCGGCGGCGGCGGCGGCGATGGTTTTGCTTGGTGGTCGGTGGCTAGGGTTCGGACCCAAACCCTAGCCACTGTTTTTTCATTTTTTGGTGTTTAACATTATACATTCTGAAAATTAATTTTTTTCAAATTAGTTTTATTTTTTTATTATAAAGATTTTTAAAAAGTTTTATTTTAGGTTTATATTAATTTTTTTTAAATTTTGTTTTATTTAGAAGTTTATTTTATGTTTATTTTCAGATTATTTTAGGTACATTGTGGAGATTTTAAAAAAGTTTATTTTGTAATTTAAAAGGTTTATTATTAGTTTATTTTAGGTTTATTTTAGATTTAAATTTTTTAAGTTTGTTTTATGTGAAAAAAATTTATTGTAGACTTATTTTAAGTTTATTTTACAAATTTTAAAAAAAATTATTTAAAATTTTTTAAAAGTTTATTTTAAGTATATTTTAAAAGTTTGTTTAAGGGTTATTATCTGAGTTAAAATTTAAAATAAAAAAGATGAAAAAAAAAAGAAAATCAACTATAGACTAAATAGCAAAAAAAAAGTACGAAAAATGAAAAATAAAAAAATACAAACGTGATTTATTAATGGTTTATTAATGTAGATTGAAAACTTAAGAAAATACAAAGGCCGAATTAAAAGGTTTAGTGTTGGTTTATTTTTCTATTTAAAGGTTTATTAGTGGTTTATGAAAAATTAAGAAAATATAAAGAATGAATGGAAGGTTTATTTTTTTCTATTTAATGGTTTATTAATGTAAACTGAAAAATTAAGAAAATACAAAGGCTGAATTAAAAGGTTTATTAATGGTTTATTTATTTTTATTTAAAGGTTTATTAATGTAGACTGAAAATTTAAGAAAATACAAAGGTTGAATTAAAAGGTTTATTAATAGTTTATTTTTTCTACTTAAATGTTTATTAACCGTTTATTAATGTAGACTAAAAAATTAAGAAAATACAAAGGCTGAGTTAAAGTTTATTTTAATTTTTTTAAGGTCTATGCTAGGTTTATGTAAGTTTATTTTTGAAAGATTTTGAAAAAATTACTTAAAGATCATTCAAGTTAAAATTTGAAAGGTTTATTTTCAGTTTATTTTTAGTTTATTTGAAGTTTTTAAAGGTTTTTTTTGTTTATTTTAAGTTTATTTTTTGGTTTATTTAAAATTTTAAAAGGTTTCTGTTTTGTTTATTATAAGTTTATTTTAAATTTTGAAAGGTCTATGCTAGGTTTATGTAAGTTTATTTTTGAAACATTTTGAAAAAAAATATTTCAAGATCATTCAAGTTAAAATTTGAAAAAATAGTTAAAATAGAAAATTTTGAAAACAATAAAATTAATTGAAAATAAGAAAAAATTTGGATCAAGTATCAATAAATAGAAAAGGAAGAAAATAAAAAATTGAAAAAAAATAAATTTCAAATTGGTTTATTAAAATTTTGAAAATTCGTTTCACAATAAATAATAAAAAGACAATTTGATTAAGAAAGTTAAGAGAATAAAATTATAAATAAATAACATAATTTATAAAACTAGAAAAACTGAAAAAATAATTTAGAAAGTAAAAAAAGTCAAATCTAGATTTGTTCATGCAAGACTTGATTGGAAAAACAATCATTGACTTACTTTTTATATAGATGAATATAATAGAAAAAAAAGGATGAAGTCACCTTCTCGTGCTGGAAGTGGTTTAAAAAAGGACTAATAAGTCAAAAAAAGAAAAAATAAGGACTTAATTTAAAAAATAGAAAAAAAATAGAGTTGGCATAAGGAGATGCAATCTCCATATGAAAAGAAAGATTTTTTAAGTGAAGAAAGAAAGGTTTCCAAGGAGGAATAAAACAAAAAAGGAGCACCCCTATAAGTAATTAAAAAAAGTTTGAGATTTTTTTTGTAAGTTAATCCAATTTAATTTAACACATGAATGGAGTCAAAGCCCACGCGATCTGATTTGAGCTATACAAGAAAAATTTAGCAAACTCTGTGTCGCAGGAGGGTTTGGTTTGGCCCAAATCCATAGGGACCATCCAAAAATAAGCTTTCTGGGTTAATCAACAAAATAAATATGTAATCCAAGTCCAAACATAGAGAGAGTAGAGCTGTTAAATTCTGACACAATAATACGATTTTATAAATAATATGTAATCCATATTTTTGTATGGATAGACTATATTATTTATATATTATTTATATATGCTGTTTTTGTTTATATATTGTTCGAATGTTATTATATATTACTGGTATCTTATTTATATGCGTTTTGTATGTTCAAAATAATAAATAAATAGATCTAAATTTTTATATATTATTCATTTGTTGTTGGTACATTGTTTATATGTTGTTTTCAACATATAAACAACACACAATTTAAAACAAGTGTAAAAAAATGAATAAATTTTAATTAAATTCTAAACAAGTTTTTAACAAGAAACAATATATAAACAACATACAATCAAGTTTTAAATAAGTTTTAAATAAGAAACAATATATAAATAAATTTTAAATAAAAGGCAATATATAAATAACATATAAATAATTTTTAAACAAGAAATAACATATAAATAAGTTTTAAATAAGGAACAACATATAAAATTCATATAAACAAGTTTTAAATAAGAAACAATATATCAACAACATATAAATAAATTTTAAACAAGTAAAAAAAATGAATAAATTTTGAATAAATTATAAATAAGTTTTAAATAAATTTTCAACAAATTTTAAAGAAAACTATAAAATAGAATTTATGAGTACAAGACGTAATTTATAAAACTTATTATCCCATAATGTCTAGTTTTTAAATTTCTATTAAAATAAAATAAATAGTGCGAAAATCTGTAATATGCTAATATTCGCGTGAATATGTAAACCGTCGTTATTAGTCAACATCACATGATGAGGTAGTGTTTGTGAGAACTGAGAAGAGATTCCAAGTCCAACATTTCTACGACCAAGTTCAGTTCAAGAGCCCATCATCCAATTAATTAAGTTGCCATATATAATGGGCGCCAACCTAAATCTTTCAACATTTGACAGTAGTTTTTTTACGCATTTAATTGCAATTGGGTGAGAATGAGCGAAAGAAAATGATATACATTGAAAAATTGTAAAAAATTAATTTACTTTTTTTCATAATTTTTCCTTTTTTTTTGTTATAATTACCGTCTATAGAAAGTTAAAAACTTTCAGAGAAAATCAGGATACAATCTATCTGCTACTACTATTGGAGCACAATAAATTTGACTAGACTTAAGAGAAAATGGAAATCCTTAACTGCATCAATCCATGCTTGAACAATTTTTTTTAATGCTTAAGAAAATACAAACAAGGGTTACTTCTTTTCCTGTCTTTAATGTATATATATTTGGAGAGGAAGATGTTCATAAGTGACATTTGCCCTCGACTCATATGTGATGTGAGAGCATGCTACTATCTATGAGAAACTGTTAATGTTGAAGTGATTTTCTTGACCAAAATTGAAGTCAAACCTTGAAGGAAGTGATACAAGCCAAAGAGGGTCGGATTTGTGAAGAAAAATGAGCTACTGGACGAACACGGGAAGTTACACGGACGTGTAAAAGACCGTGGCATGTGCTGGAAGCCGAAAGGAGCACGAACTAGAAGACAGCCCGTGTAGTTTCAGGGTTCATTTTGGGTCATTACACGGTCACGGGTTTTGCCCGTGTCTTGATTCTGATGGGTTTTAGGGTTTTCCTTGTCTATTTTGACTTGTATTCCTTGTAAACTATATAAGGAAGGGCTTTGGAACATCTTGGGTGCCTTTGACCATCATTTTGAACGCCGTTGTAAGCTTTTATGTTTGTTTTTGACTCTGAATAGTAGAATTACTTGTGCTCTACCTGTGGACATAGATCGGATTGATTGAATCACGTAAATCTTATGTTCTTGTGTGATTGCTCTTTGTTATTCCACATTCTTCTATCGCCGATTTTCCCTGACAAAGTGGTATCAGAGCCACAGAAGTTTGTTTAGAAACTTTAGATTCGTTCTGCATAAAGAAGATGTTTTCGTATAAATTCGATATTGAGAAATTCAATGGGTCGAATGATTTCACACTGTGAAAACTGAAGATGAAAGCGATTTTGGTTTAGCAGAAATGTGAGAAGGCAATTGAAGGTGAAGAGAAATTACCTGTAGAACTGACAGCGACGCAGAAAACGGAGACTGTGAAGAGAGCGCATAGTGCAATTCTATTGAGTCTGGAGGATGAAGTCTTAAGGGAGGTGGCTGATGAAACTACTGTAGCATGCTTGTGGAAGAAGTTGGAGAGTAGGTACCAGAAGAGATCCCTGTCGAACAAGTTTTATCAAAAAAGGCGGCTTCATACATTGAAGATGTCAGAAGGCATGCAGATAAAGGAACATCTTGATAAATTTAATAAGATTATATTAGATTTGAAAGGTGTTGGTGTTGACATTGATGATGAGGATCAAGCTATATATCTATTGCATTCTTTGGCTGAGTCATATGAGAGTTTTATTGATACTATCATGTATGGTAGAGATGAAATTTCTGTTATTGATGTGAATGATGCTCTGTTGTCTAAAGAATTAAAGAGGTTAACTTCTAGTTCGGGTGGAGACAGAGTGGAGTCCGGATTAACCGTTAGTAGGGGCAAAGGAATGGGTAAGAATCATGGTTTGAGGTGTTATCACTGTAAGGAGATTGAGCATGTGAAAAAGAATTGTCCACATAGGAGAAACAGTGAGAAATCAAGTGCAACAGTTGTTCAGAATAATTTTGTAGAGTTTCAGGATAATTATGATGAGGGAGAGAGTAGTGAAGTGTTGACTGTTTCTGCATGTAGATCTAAAGATAGCTAGGTTATTGACACTCGTGCAACTTATCACATGATTTTTTCAAGGAAATTGTTTGATTCTTTTAGAGAATGGAAATACAGTGTTAAATTGGGAGATGGTGAGAAGCTGAGTGTTGAGGGTAACAGATCTTTGAAGATCAGGATGCATGACGTGATGGTCAGGAAACTAAATGCTTGGTATGTCCCTGGGTTGCGGAGAAATTTGATTTCTGTTGGTGCTTTGTCGAAGCATGGTTATAGTTTCTCAGCAAGAGGTGGAAGAATTCAGGTGTGTAAGGGATCTTCAGTTGTGATGAATGGTAGATTGTGGAATGTCATTTACACCTTGATTGACAGCTCAATAGTTGCTGATGATTTAAGGACTGTTGTGAGTTCTGCAGGAAAATGGGGGGAGTTTGTGATTGAGACTCTAGAACAGGAAAATATCAATCAGTTTAATTCACAAGGGCTAACAACATGTGAACTAGGGCATGGTAATTGTGTTGGTGATTTTCAAAAGCAGTCACTAGAAGACATAGGGAATATGCAGAGTGTTGGGTTGTTAGGAGTGGATGAAAAATTAGCTAGTGGAGGCAAGTCCGGGTTGGACTTGGTTCGTTGTTGCAGGACTTGAGGCCCTTCGGGGATGTGACAGATAAGTAATTGGAATTCAGAGTTGAACGGGGAAGGAAAATCACTTTAAGGTGGATAATTGTTAATGTTGAAGTGATTTTCTTGATCAAGATTGAAGTAAAACCTTGAAGGAAGTGATACAAGCCAAAGAGGGCCGAATTTGTGAAGGAAAATGAGCTACTGGACAGACACGGGGAGTTACACGGGCGTGTAAGAGACCTGGGATGCGCTGGAAGTCGAAAGGAGCACGAACTGGAAGACACAGCCTTGGCCACGGCCGTTTCCCAGCCCGTGTAGTTTCAGGGTTCGTTTTGTGTCATTACACGGTCACGGGTTTTGCCCGTGTCTTGAAGGTTCTGTCCGTGCCATAAACTTTTTGCCCATGTCTTGGTTCTGATGGGTTTTAGGGTTGGCTTTTAGGGTTTTCGTTGTTTATTTTAGCTTGTATTCCTTGTAAAATATATAAGGGGGGGCTTGAGAACATCTTTAGTGCCTTTGGCCATACTTTTGAACGCCGTTGTAAGCTTGTATGCTTATTTTTTATTCTGAATAGTAGAATTACTTGTGCTCTGCTTGTGGACGTAGATCAGATAGATCGATCCATGTAAATTTTGTGTTCTTGTATGATTGCTCTTTGTTATTCTGCATTCTTCTATCGCCGATTTTTCCTGACAAAAACAGATACAAAACATTATGAAAACATTAAAACTGCACATAAAAATGACTCTTAAATCTGTTTGGATAGAAAAAAAAGAGTCAGTCTATATCTTTCACTTCGCCATAAACCTCAAAAAAAAAAAATTCCCCTTGAGATCAAGCTCCAAATATTTTGGTTTGGATTATATAATTCGGAGCAGATAAAAAAATCAAGGCACTCAACAAATAAATGGTTAAAATATGAAAAATAGGAATTATTTTTTTATAAATGTTTGTAATTAGTACCTTGCACCACTTATTTATTTCTCATTAACAATTTTTTTTTCAGTGAATTGCAGAATCTTTATAGACCATATTCCAAACAGAGTGTTTAACAACTTGGAATCAATAGGAGTCCCATTTGCCAGCAAGCAACCAATGAGGTTCTATGCAACAATATGGGATGGAGACCAATGGGCGACAAGAGGAGGAAACTCGAGTAAAAAGTCATAGAACTAAAGTTATGTTCTCATCTGCTGGAGGTTAGGCGTAGACATTATTTAGAGTTCTCTATTTGCTTCCTAAATCGTGATTAGATAATGCTGCGAGCCTGTAGGCTTCCTAACGCATAACTCCGTAGAAGTTTAATATTTGGCGGAAAAAAAATTCAATTTTATTGGTAATTACTGAGTGAATGGTGGGAAGATGCTGTGTCAGAGTTGAATTTGGCTTTGAATTATAAATTGTATATTTTCCAGTGGTGATTGGATAGGTACGGAAAGTGTGAGGCAGAACTTGGCTATGAGATTCCTTAGTCTGAGATGGCATGGCGTTTTTTTAACAGAAGAGAACTTGCTGTAGTGCTGAATGGTGGTAGAACATGAATCTCTCTTTTACATTATTTCAGCTTTCTAGGATTATTTAGACTTCGTTATTTGTGTAGCGGGTTGGTCTGAAGGATTAACTTACAAAATTTCGGATTCGGCTGTCGGTTGGAGGGGTTTTTTCAATGTTCAGGCCTTATGGAAAATTCTTGCGGTGCATATTTCATATATGCACCAGGCCAATTAAAACTAATATATTAGTGCATCACTCTACTCATGATCCCACTTACTTATACCCAGGGACAAACCAAGGGGTACGGCAGGATCCGGTGAAGCCCCTCGGCACCGGCGGAATCCCATATATGTAGTATGGGGTCCCGCCAGCATTAGCAGGACTCCCCCGCAGTGACAGAGAGAGAGGTTGAAGAAGGATTCTGGTTTTCTGCCTTCAACTCTACTGTTCAATTCCACCCAGCCCACAAGTCCTTTACCAACTCTTTGGTTATTTCAAGAACTAGAACCAGATGTGATAGAACCAAAAAGGTATGTCTTGCAATGCTTTGTTTGGTCTCAGAGTGCCTGAACTTGTTATTGCTGGTGTTGCTGCTCTGGTTTTTGAGCCCAAGAAGTTGCCTGAAGTTGGGAGGAGTATTGGAAACACTGTCAAGATCTTCCAACAGGTTGGTTTTCTTATCTGGGTTTGTTTTATTTCTT
>CAODLS010900742.1:0-14783 GCA_948243855.1 Flueggea neowawraea | reverse complement strand
ATATCATGAGTGACCTCAAAGAAACCCTTTGCACTTGCACCTCTAGCATGGACAACACGCTCTGGAATCCTTTCTCTGTCAAAGTTGGCAAGTTTCTCCACCAGATGGTAATCCTCAAGGAGGATTGGACCTGCCACAGTTCACAATTCAACATAATTTTGCATCCAATTTCAGCCTTGTAAAATGGACATATCACTACCCAACCGCTTCCTATTTTTCTCTACTTCAAGCAGCCAATTTATAATGTATTTGCTGAATTTTTCCATAATCTTGTTAAATCAATCGAGAGCACATCAAAACACTATAGAAATATATACAAACAAAAAATGAAAGGGCCTTGAAATGTAAATGAGAGGAATAAGAAGAACAGACAATGCAGTTTGGACTAATTGTTTCTGAAGTTAAACAATTACACCTAGAAACTCAAATAGTTGGGGAAAGAAAAACGTCTGCCCAAGCCATAAAAGAAATAAACATAAAGATTTTCATTCGTGACAGTGTGTAACGACATCATCATATCAAAACTACCTCAACTACAATAACTGACTGTTGTAGACAACATAGGAGCGCTTAAATTCTACTAAGAACAATTCATGATCAAGCCCTGGCTATATCAACAGAACATCTTGACCGACACTTGAGGGTCTTATGATTGAAAAGAAAATCCACATGAACAAGTAAGAGAATCGAATAAATACCTCTAGACCCGACGGTGAGTGCCGAATTGTTGTTCCAAACTGGAGCACCCGAGTTTGTAGTCCAGAAGGAAGAATTGAAAGCGCTAGAGGGTCGTTGCTGCATCATCACAACATCAATGATTCAACAAATAAAACAAGGAGCAGAATCAAAACAAACAGGATGAAATTATTCCACAGAATCAAAACTATGTTGGAAGAAATGATAAATTAATCCCTCAGAATCTCCGGCAAAAGAAAAATGAAGGAAACAATGGCGTAATCCAATAAGAGTATAGAAGAATCAATCAGCAGTACCTTGTAGGGATCCATATTATGGAGAAGAAGGAAATGATGGTAGGAAGAGAAGGATGAGCAGAGAAGAGGAAGTCCAAGCGGTGTGAGGATCACACTAATCAATCAAATATTTAATTGATGGGGTTTATTCGGTATTTATAAGCGCTCGTGGTTCGCACACCCATTTTTCTCTCCAGCACATATGGGTATCCGATAAAAGGCGCAAAACATGGTAAAAACATTTCCCCTTTTTAGCTATCCAGATATTTTCAGCTCTCCACTATTTCTCTCATCGCCTCGCGCTAAATTTAGCCCCTCAAAAAATATATATATATATACATGATCCGTTGTATCTTGGCTCTTGCTAAATTTGAATATCCGTCGTAATTTTCGTTTTGCAGCGTGGTAAAAAGATTTTTTCCTAAAAAAAGGGTGGATATTTTATTTTATTTGAAATTAGGAAAAGGGGAAAATAATTGAGGACGTCATGGGTTGATGGTTCCTTCTCCAAGTTTTGGTGTGTTGCTAATTCCAATTCGCAACCACTTATGGAGTTGGTGATATGGGCCATTTATGTGGCGACACGTATGCAATATATGCCTTGCACTGTGTGCTTTAAGACGAGGGAGAGAGAAAAAATTTAGTTTTGGGGATAGATTTTGAAGAGCGGTTTTTGGAGTTTTATTACGAGAGAGAGAGAGAGAGCAGCAAAGATGCGACTCAGATTGCATTGCCATCAAGTAAGCTTGGCCACAAGCTCGCCCAAATGGGCCCTCCTCCGTTTATAGTTTCCCGATTTTTTCCTTGTAACACTTCTTTTTTTTTTGCTATCAAATAAATAAATTTTCCTAAGTGATAGAGATGGAGAAAGTTCCTAGTATTATGGAAAAACTATCCCAAAATGAAATAAATACATTCACTATGCCCTGGGAAATAAATATATTCAAACTAGGTCTTTTAAATTTGTGAACCACGCTAACAACCATGGAATATAAATACAAAATCATTTCAAGAAAAATTGAGTGAAATATTGTTGAAAAATAATATCTCAATAACTCCATAAATAAAAAAATAGCAAGTAACAACTCCAAGCAGCCACAACACGACAAAAAAAAAGTAACAACTCTAGGAGTTGGACCAGGTTTTAGCTTCGGGCAATTGCAAGATATAGAATGGGCTGGCCCAAGTAGTTGTCGCGATGGCCTGGGCTCTTATCAATATATATTTGAGTTAATTATTTTAAGTGCCCTTGAAAATTCTAATTTGAAATAACGGCACTCATAATTTTTATATTATAATAATAGAATTTTTAAATTTCAATTGGGAGCGGCGTAATTTCAGCGACAGTCTGGTTGCTAGCTCGGGCCCATGTTGCACTAGTGCTGGGTTGTTCAGGCTCAATCCGCTTATATTTAGTGATGTGCTACAGTGACCTCAGTCGGTGCGAGCCCAAGTCCGTGTCTGCATGTTAGCTATGGCTCTTGGGAACATTCTATAGAGAGGAGGATGTCTTCAGGTTTAAAAGCCTGTATAATCATGCCCAGCAGGGTATATCATCTACCGTTTGCCCCCACCTCTCCTTTTATCGATAAAAAAAACTATGAAATTTAAAAATGTCACATTATTTTTCATATAAATTTCAATTTTTTGTTTTATATTCTCAATTTTTTTCTCTCTTCTCTTCTCAAACCCTAGCCGTCCTTCCTCTCCCCTCTCCTCCGTCTTCGGCTGCCACCCTCCCTTACCTTTTCCAAAGCCTCTTTTCTTTTCCTTTCTCTCCTCTCTGTCATCTTCTCTTTTCTTGTCTAGATCCAACACCGTGACAATGACGAAATTCGGCGACGCAAGGAGATCTGATGATGATCGTGAAGGCTAGACATGGACAAAGATCTGGTGGCGTAGACCTTGAAAAACGTTGTATGAAAAAATAATTATTTTCTGAAATTATTGATTCTCGTCAGTCGTTGATGTTTTTGTTACGACAACCGGAGACGTTGCTAGGCTGGGTTGTTGAGGGAGATGGTGGTTGCGGTGGCTAGAGTTGGAACCTTAGTTGCTGCCCTAATTGTGTTAATGACAAAATTGTACGTTCTGGAGACCTCCGGAGGCCTTAAAAAATATTTTTCAAATTTATTATTGTCTAAAATTTTTGGTTAAATCAAATAATTTATAAACATATATAATTTAGAAAATGATATGTAAAAAAATTATTAAGCTAAATTTCTTAAAAAAATCGACTCCCAAAATTCATTTTAATAAAAAAATCGACTCCTAAATTCACCTTAATAAAAGAGACCATTGAAATTCAAAAAAAAAATAAAAGAGACCATTGAAAACCTCTAGTAAAGACTCCTAATGACCATTGGAGACATCTGGAGACCTTTTCTGGTTGATTTGATTTTCTAGCGAAAAATCAATTTCTTGAGAAAAAATCGCAATATCTCATTAAAATGAAATTTTTACAAATCAGTTTCTCTAATCTGTCATTTTTGCAAATTAGTTTTTGAGGTGCCATTTTTGAAAATTCTCCCCTATATATTTCAGTGGAAAATAGATAATTATAAAGTTAATTATGCTACATGTCTAAAATAAAATTTAAATTTTGACAAAAAGAATCCAAAGATTTGTAATTTGTTGAATAACATATTTTTAATTTTAAGTCTCCCATATGCCATTTTTTAAATTTAGGTCTTAAAAATACCAGATGAATTCAAATAAAAGGCAATTTTTAGCATCATTTTTCATTTTTTTTCTCTATCTTTTGTTTCTCTCTCTTGTCCTCTCTCTCTTCCTCTCCATCGTCTTCTCTCTTCCTCTTAAAAAACCCTAGCCGCTGTCGTCTGCTCTCTCTCCTCACATGTCTTCTCTTTCGTGTTTGATCTTCCTCCATCGTCACTCTTTTTCTCTCTCCTAACTTTCGTCGTTGTCTTTTCTCCTCTCGTCACACTCTTTCATCGGTTTCTATTCCATTGTTGCTCTTTCTCTTCTCGGGTTTTCTTTTGTCCTCGTCGCTCTTATCGGTCTTTCTCCTCGGTTCTCTCTCTCAACCTCGTTCTCACTCTTCGCCGCTCTCTTTTCTTCTCTTGTTTCTCTATCATCCTTGCCTTCTAATCTGTTTGTTTCGGTCTCGGTGGTTTCTCTGTTTCTTTTCTTTTGTTGGACAAGTGAAGATAGAACGGCGAATGTCGATGGCAAATGTGGCAAGGAGGGATGTCAGTGTAGATCTAGGATTTGTTGGATTGGTGGCGGCAATTTGATGTTCCCGTTGTGTAGTGGTTAGGGTTTGTTGTATGTGTTTTTATTATTTTAGTCTCTCAAATTGTAGTTTTTTATGGAATTGCATCAAGTTTTTCATGGTACGCAAGTTGATTTTTGTTGAGTTTGATTGATTTTGTGCAAGGTGATCCCATTAAGAGATATTTGTATACCATTGGACACCAAATTAATTATCATTAGATATAATTAAAAATCGTAAATAAGTTTGCAATAGAGGTGTTGTCGGTTTCGGAACCGGCGGTTATGGTTTGTGAAATGTAAGAACCGATTTTGGTTCGATTCGGTTTCGGTTCCAGTTTTGACCGATTTTGACCGGTTCAATTGCCGGTTCGGTTCCCTCTTTTTTTTGAAATTTTATTTTTAATCCGTTATTTTATCCCGTTAATTTTTTTTGATTTGTAAATTTTGTTATATTTAATAATTAACTATATTACCAATAATACATTGTATTCCAAAGATTTTTGTGAATAATTTTCAAACAAATTAACTATTCCATTAGTAATTACATCACATAATTTTAAACAAAATTAGAAAAAAAAACTCATTAAATTTTATTAGATGCCCTCACTTGTGGCGGAAGAATATCGTGGTTACAATACCAAATTTAATTATACAATATAACTATACAATAATTAACAATACATGCTAAATTAAAATACAAGTAAAAAAGGAAAAAAACTAGAAACTTAAAATGATAAATTAAATTAGAAATTTTCTTAAAATGAATTTTAAAAATATCGGAACTAGAAACTCTTTCTCCCGCTCCCCCTCATCTCCTGGGGTTGGAATTGGTTGAGTTTGATTCTCTTGAGTTCCAATATTTTCAACTTCAAAACTTTCAAAATTTCTATTTCCACCAAAAATTTCCATTACTCCAAAATAAATATGCAAATATTAATTAAATGTAACAAAATAACTAAATTAAACTATTGTAAAAAAAGTAGAAAGAATTTGAAAAATGTAATTGCAAAAAATAACTTTAAGAAATATAGAAAATATAATTGCAATAATAAAATGTATAAATAATTAATAAGAGCAATTTATAGCAAAATGAATTTTTAAGAGAGTGAAAGTGCAGAAGAGATTGAGAGAGAAGAAATAGTGTAAAATTGGTAAGAATGAGGTGGAGATATTTATAGAGTTGAGAAAATAAAAAAAGGAAAAAAAAAATAACCCTTGGAACCGCCGATTGAACTGGCTGTTCAAATCTCCGATTCAAAACCGACGGTTCAACAGTTTCTAAAAGGGTGACACCAGAACCTAAACGGTAACCCTTCAGTTTTGGTCGGTCGGTTCTGGGTCTGGTTTTAGCTCGATTTGCCGGTTTCGGTTCCAATTTTACAACTCTAGTTTGCAAAATAATGACTTGAATACATTTGGAGAATTTTTGGATAATCAAAAAATTTACGACTTGAAAATATTTGCAGATCTCCTAGAAAATCAAAAAATCAAAAAAATAATTCAGCTTATTTTATAAAAATTACACCGAAAATTCATTAAATCAAATTTCTTATTAAAAAGTTTGTGACATTTGGAGACTTCTAGATATATTTGGAGACTATTTTATAGACATCTGAAGACATTTTGAGAATTTTGGAGATTTTTTGAAAAATCAAAAATTTACGACTTGAAGATCTTTAGAGATCTTCTAGAAAATTAAAAAAAATCAGCTTAATTTATAAAAATTACACCAAAAATTGATTAAATCAAATTCTTTATTAAAAAATTTATGACATTTGGAGACATCTAGAGACATTCTGACATTTTTCAAGCGAGATTTATTTTTCTGGCATTTTTCAAATGACATCTAGAGACATTCTACAAGTTTTAACATAAAATTTGATTTGATACCAAATAATGAGGTAAACAATCAAATTTCAAAATATTTTAATAAAAATAATAAATACTTCTAACAGAAGTTGTTAACAGACACAACTTTGATAGAAAAAATAATTACACAATATATTTTTCAAGAGGAGAATAATAATGTGAATACATACCTCTTCATATACAAATAAACACCAGTGTGTCCATATAGACAGTTTAAAGCCATTTTGCGACAGAGAGATGCATATATAGATAGTAATAAAATCCATTTGGTGACAGATTGAAAGAAAATAACTACAATAAATAGATAAAGAAGACTGAAGTATATGAATAATGAGCGTAGCATGAATATTAGAGAATTGAATGATAATTTTGTACAGAAGATGTCAAATTTGCTCGGCCTTGCTCATAAGCCGTAAAAGAGCGTTTGCCTTCCTCTGAGCTCTACTGGTCCCGCTCTTAGTGATCTCAGCTAAATCCTCATACACTCCAAACTGAAGTGCTGCTAGTATGAAATTTGAGCTGTTTGAACCCAACTCCAGAAGAACTGATGTTGCACATTCTTTGTTCTTTGGTGTGCCCTCTCTGATGATCTCTACCAGAGTCTCTATGAAGGAGAGCTGCCCGATTTCAGCCCGCGCTTCCGGATGTGATGCAAGAAGCAAAAGTATGGAAAGTGTTTCATCAACCATGCCCAAGTTTTTGTCATTCAGTAGTTCAAGTAATGGTGTTACAATTCCAGCTTCAATAGCTCTGGCCTTGTTTGAATGGTTGAGTGATAAGTTAAAAAGTGCAGTTGCAGCATCCTTTTTGCCTCTCACTGCTCCATTCTGTAACAAGTCTACCAATGGTGGGATACCATCATATATGCCAATGGTGACTTTGTTCTCATCAACCATTGACAGGCTAAACAAAGCTGCCGCAGAATTCTCTCTTGCTTCTGTAGTTCCACTCTGCAGGACTTCTATGATAGCCGGGATTGCTCCTTCTTGAGTTATGATTCTCTTGTTAGCCTCATCAATTGACAAATTTAACAGTGCTGTTACAGCATGCTCCTGAATTTCGGAATCTGGATAAGATAGGACCTGAACCAATGGTGGGATTCCTCCACTGCCGGCAAACAAAACCCTGTTCTCAGGATTTTCCTTAGAAAGCATACGTATCTTCTTCACAGCTTTTCTCTGCACTTCCAGCTGATTGGAAGATAAGTCCTCGACAAAACTGGAAACTTTGCCTTTGAGTTCAGAAGAAGAGATCTCGGAGCTTGGATGAGCTTCCTTTGCGGGAAAGTGAAAATTATTCTTCCCGCACAACTGCAAGATTAGGTTCTTAAGGGCATAATTTGGTGCCAGGGAAAGGTGAGCCAGAGTCTGCCTCGTCTTCGGACAGGTCCAGTGGTTGGTATCAAACCACTTCTGAATGCTTTCTCTTTCGTATGTCTTTTATTGGATGACATTGGAAAGAAACCAAAAATTAGTTCAACATCAGTAACAAGAACTTATGGGCTTGTAGTTCATTGGTTTTATTATACTGAGGTCAACTCTAGCTCTAAGAGGTCAAGAGTTCGATTCCCACTGGGAACAAATAAAATGCCATATAAAAAGAACAACACTAACAAGAAATCTATACATTGCAAGAAATAAATAATGTTACCTGTCCAGTTGCAATAATAACAGGATCAGTCATTATATCAAGCGTGATAGGACAGAGGAATTCATGAGGGATGACAAGAGACTGGCTCTTCTCCAGCGTTTTATGCATAACAGGAGTGTTAAGAACATCTGTTATTTCCATGCCTACAATATGTTTGAATTTGTTCAAAAGGTCAACCATTTGCTGAATATTCTCAGGAGTTTTGCTTCCTCTTTCTTTGACAAGATTCCCTATAGCTACAGTTTCATTCTTCAGGTCCTCCACTCTCTGCAGATCAAGCTTCTTTGCTAACCTTTCTATTATGGCGCTATCAGCATTGCGATCATCATTTTCGGAGTGAACCACCATCATGTCCATTGCAAGTTCCATGTCTTGTGTATCTGTCCGCCTCTTTGCTCGTTTAAGTTGCACTAGCATTAGCTCAAGCTGAACACAAATATCAAGTCTTATCAGAAACAAAACTTGGTTCATTTGACGAATGCTTGATTCTAAAATTTCTGACGGGATAATGAATCTGCAGAACCATATAAAATGGTCCTTGCAACTTGAGTTATCTATCAACAAATCATGATAAAGAAGAGACTTAAGAAAGAGCATAATCGTGTTAGTCACCGTATAAAAAATAACATAATAAGGTAAAATTTTGGAAGCTAGAACAATGGCTTTAAACAAAAAGATTAAGGTTCAAATTCATTGGCACCAAAGATAATGACTTTCCTCATAAATGCTCAACAAGAAAACTAGAAATCGCCAACGACTAGGAAGTCGTACAAAAAAATAACTAAATTTCAGCATAAGAAGCCTTCATCATAATGGAATTACCTGTTCTTTGACCTCATCCGAGATATCTAGGTCCTCATAAGGCACATCTTCCAGAGCCCGGCATAATTTGTCATGAACTGTGCGAAACCGAACCATAATCGCCTCATTCTCCGCAGCCTGAATTTCAAACAAAGACACATCATAAATTTGCACACAGGAACTAAGAAAACGAAACTCCTCACAAACAGAGAAAATTTCTAACCAGATAAATTTTGCTTCCCTCATTACAAATCTTCAACAGCTTCCTTCTCACAAGCGCCTTCTTCAAATTGCTCAAACAATAAATACCCTTCTCCGACATTGGCGAATCAAGCTCTCTGATTTCCTCAAGAAATGGCAGTAAAAGTTTGACGCGCCTAACAAGGCCACAGCAGTCTTTCCTAAACGTCCTTCTATAATCTCCAAATTGAGCAACGGATTCAATAACATTCAGTATCTCTTGAACGTTATCAACCTCCTCTTGAGGGCTTGAATCATTACCAGAGCCATTAGAATCCCCACCGTGATCCTGATCTCCTCCTCCATTTTCTTGATCCATCACCATGAATAGAGAAGCAGGGTCAGTGAGGGTTTAGAAGTGAATGTATCTGGGAATTATGGAAACTAGGGTTATGATTTCAGATAGCAAGATTGCATAATGGAGGGTTGGGGTAAGGGAAGAGAAACGAGAGGAGGGTACGAAACCCTAACCCTAACTTCCATAGATTTTTTTCTTGGTGTCGTCTGTGTTTTGATGGCTGGCATAGTTTTGGCGGCCTTTTCGGGCTTGTCCTCTGTTAAAAATAGCAGTTTAAAAGTTAGTTATTTAGTTGGGAAAATTTATACTCAATTAAAATTTAAAATTGGGTTTTTTTCATGCAATAAATACAGTTTGATAAACAAAATACGCTTGAAATATCTTGCAAAAATATCAGAATTTTAATTGACTGTAAAATTGACCGAGAATTTCATGACATTTTCGCAAGAAATTAATTTTTTCATGAAAAAAAATTCCGAGGGAGAATAAATCTAATATTTCAGAATGTATCTAGTAGTATCCAAATGTATCCGAATGCCTCTAAATCACAATTTTTATATATAAAATTTGATTAATAAATTTTTTATTTAATATTTTTTAAATTAAATGCTTCCAAATTACAGATTTTAATATAATTTTTACAATTTTTTCTACAGTCTCTAAAATGTATCCAAATCTCAATTTTTTTATATAATTTTTTATAGTAATCAAATGTATCTGATGTCTCCAAATTTTAATTTTTATATATTTTTATAGTATCTAAATGTATCTAAGGGTTCCAAAATTTGATTTTTATATAATTTTTTATAGTCTTTGAGTGTATCCAAATATATCCAACCCCGTACAAAATAAAAAATAATTCAAAAAATCAAAAAGCTAACATTAAAAGTTTTCTTCACAATAAACAACATTAAAAAAGTTTTTTTTAGGAAAATTTTTAAAATGAAGGGCATTGGAGTAATTTAGCACAAAAAGGAGAGGCAGCTAGGGTTTCCCAACCCTAGCCGCAACCCCCAAGAACCAACACCACTCTGACGACGTGAATAGAGGCACGAAGCGACGACGAGAACATAGGCACAATGAAGAAAAGACACAACAATGGATAGAAGAAACAATGTGAGGTAGAGGAGAGAAAGACACGACGACGGACAAAAGAGAGAAGGCACGAGTGACAGATCACAAAATGAGAGAACGATGACTGTTATACCCGAAACCGACGTCGCCTGAAACCTTGTCGTGTCGCGCCTTCGTTTTCAGATTTGGTGGGTGAGACACAGCAGAGGAAGAAGAGATCTAGAGAAAAGAGAGAGAAAAGAGAAGAGATACGATAGAGAGAACAAAGAGAGGAAAGAAGAGCGAGGAAGGCAAGAGAGAGCAGAGAGAGGTGACAATTAGGTTAAGGTGATGGGGAGAGAGAGAGAGAGAGAGAACATAGAGTGTCGGAGAGAAATGTGGTGAGAGAAAAAAATTGACAAAATAGACGAGAAATTGACTTTTATTTGATTGAATGTGACATTTTTCAATCAAAGAATTAAGATTATGGTATTTTAACACCTAAAGATTAAAAAAGTTGACATCAATATACATATAATAGTTAGGGAGTTTTCTCAAATTTGTAATAAGTGTCTTTTTAGTTGTTTGACAAATGTCTCCTTAATGGTAAATTTAGAAAAACTCCCTAATTTTTATATACATATATTGGCTCCTAACTTTAATATATATATTGATTTTCTGTATGATTTTGTTATCCATTGAATTGATTTCAAATAATTGGCATGTGTATTCTGTTTTAATTTTTCTTTTAAATATAAAACAAAAATGTGAATTTTTGGTTAAGCAATACATATTATATAAAATTGTACACATAAATATAGTTAAATAAATTTAACGTTATAGTCAAAAATCTGGTTTGCATTTTTTACATATAATTTTGTAATTACCAAGTGATTTAGAGTAGACTGGTCAAATGTCAACGTGTTAGTCTTTTTGAAAAGGAAAAATTACATATAAAAATTATTGGTAATTTGATACTTTCGATCAAATTAAGATAATATTACTGATATTGGCTTAATTCAATGCATGCATATGCATTCGCTTAGTTAATATTATAATATATAAATTAAAATCTTTTATTTTGATGAATCAATATATTTCTCTAAGAAAAATAAATATCATATTTAAGTTATGAAAAAATTATGATTAAAGTTATAAAATTTCATAACAATTTCAAATATTTAAGTGTTATAGTTTATCTCTTAGTTTGTTAATACTATAATTTTTATGATTCAAGTACTAATTTTAAAAATATTTCAAAACAAAAAATATATTATTTGTTAATTAAAATAAAAAATATTATTATTTACTATGCGTAACACGAGTATTTTACTAATTTTAATAATTATGAAACTAGTATTTTTTTATTAAAATCAAAAGATATATACTGAAACTTGACATAATTAACTCTACTTAGTTAGTTTGTAACTGACATCAAATGATGTTTTATGAGAAATTGAACATTCTCTTTCCGAGTCTAATTGGGTTCTGCTATGTTCTCCAATAAATTACTGTATCTGTTTACCTCAATGAAATCTGTCAATAATCAATATGAAAGAATTTGAATTTATGGGCAAAATCATTCATATCAGCACTAATATTTGTATATCTATTATTTCCAATATATTTATTTCCTTTCTTCGGATCCTTTTTTTTTGCCCCGACAAATCGTTAACATGTTTGTACTACGTTAATATATATTTGAAGATCAACATGGTTTTAAACTCTTAAAAACTAAAAAAATCATCACCTATAATTTCTTTTTCTAGAGATCTAAGGTGAAATGGGATCGTTTTCAATTAACTAAATTTTATTTAGTTAGTTCAAAAAATAGTGATTAAATTTAACTAGTTGAAACTTGAAAGAGAACCAGACTTTCCCTATTTTAGACGATGACTTGCCTTTTAGGGGGAAAATAAAAGTTTTCCATGTTCATTGACCTATGTATGACCATCTATATGATTCTAATTTGTAACTAATAAATCTATTCTAGATACATAACATTTCCTTTCAACGTCTTAGTTTATACTTTTATTGTGGACCATGTTTGCGTGCTAAGTTCATCTACTGAGATTTTTTTTGTCCGTTTTGAGCTTATAGACCCTCACAGTTTTGTCCAAAAAAGATACCGCAGTAGTTTGAAGGATAAAAGTATTTATAAACGATCATTGACTTCGATTCTTAAGTAATGTAGGAGCATGACATTACCATAGCCTCTCAGTCGAAGCTAAGGGGTTTGAGAAAACGACTTTTAACTTTGTTCGAGTTCTTGCAAACGACATCAATTGTTGTGAACCATGTCCGCACGATAGGTCCATTCACTGAAGTATTGTCAGCTCTTGGCTCATGGACCCTCATGATTTTGTCTAAGAAAGACGTCTCAATTGTTTGATGGAAGAATGCATTTATAAGCGACCATTAACCTCAATTCCTAGACAATGCATAAACATGACACTACACATTCCTTTGTTAATTCTATATAACATTCTTGACAAAAGATATCGAGATATAGCCTTCCCATATGCATCTTGAATATTACATATGGTCGGTGCAATAAAACAAGGGTTGGGTGGGAAGAGTACGGCTTAAAACTTGGATTGAAAAGGTTAAAATGCAAACATCAGCACAAGAGAATAGACGAAACTGATACAGAAATCAATGCAGTTTGAATGGAGTCAAGATGCTTCTTAAAACAAGCAACTCATACTATGTTATTATATCAAAACAACAGATTTTTCCAACAATTGTTATCTGACAAATGACATAATCTGCAAAGCTGCATGTGTGAACCATGATGCCGTACAAAATGCACTCTTGAGAAATATACATGAAGCAGAAATCAACAGAAATAAAAGTGACGTTATCGGAGCCTCCACAAGAATTCGTTATGGCTCCGTCCCTGCTGCTTAGGCTCTCATATGAGCCACCAACAACAATTGGCTCTCTCACACAATATCAATCCTCCAAAAGAATATTTCCGGCCAACGTACGAAAAGGGATTAATGCTCAACTATCCTAAGTTAGTGTCATTTTTATCACTGTCGAAGCTCTTTGGTGATTGAAAAATCTTTGTATTTGTAATATTATTACTCTTTTCAATTTGATGCCATTTGTGCATATTTGAGACATGATTTTTAAAGATGTTGTAATTTTTTTTCCAACCACCCGATATCTAAAATCTCATAAAATCCGACTAATTCGGATTTGACCAAGACAAGACCCCGAAAGGACAGTAAAAATATCCCTTAAGAATATTAAAATAGTTACGTATCTACACTCTCTTGGATTAAAGATTTGTAAATTTTATACTTAAAATCTTAAATTTCATTTAAAAACAAAATTTTACATATTCTACTGATAAATTTACAATTTAGTGATAAGAATTGTAAAAAAAAGATGTTGAATAATGCCTAATTAATCAAGTGATATAATTAGGCCCTCAATTTATACAAATGTGTCACACCTCAACAAGGTTTGTCGGACGAGAAAGTGGCATCCATCAATTCAACGGGTTGTAACGAACATACGTGTCAATTGTCATTCTTAATTCATCCAATCTTCAAAAAAAAAATCAACATTATTTTGAACTATAGTGTAAAGACATCTCCCACCTAAAATTTTATTTTACAGCAATATTTCTAATTTAAAAGTCTATTTCTAACTCTAAAAAAATATTTTTTTAATATTCTTTCTAAATTATATTTTTTATTATTTGTTTTTTACATCCTAAATACAAATTTATTTATTTTTTAATTACTTGTTTAATAAAATTAATTATTTGATTTAATAAAATAAGAATAAGATTAAAATAAAAAAATAACAAATAATATTTTTTTTGTTGCAAATTGCAAAAAAAGGCAGAAAAGTGAAGCCGGGTTGGAGAGACAATTTTTCCACAAGTTTTACATTGAACTCCATTTTTGCTCGTAGTTGGTGTAATATCAAATTAAAAAATTATTGAAAATAAAAAATTGCTGGATAATTAGAGTCGATCCACCAAACAGTGGTTTCAGTTCTGGCACCAATATTTATTCTAAAATTAATAAAAATTATAGTTTTTTTAGTACGACCTCAATTCACCAACAAAAAAAAGGCGAGAAACTCATCTATGTGGATGCCACGGCTTGACCTCGGAACGTCGTGCGTCCCCAAGGAAGGCGCCGTGGCATCAAAATTATAGTTGCTTGTTTCATAATTAACAATTTAATAACAAAGGTTTATAGTAGTTAGCAGTAAGAGCGTTTAGTCGCAGGGTTGGGGAGTTTTTGAAAAAGCACGTGCCAGGTAACCGTTATTGGGGCACAGTGGAACGCGACTTTTCAATCTCAGAGATCCAACGGTCTTCATTTACTAGCCGTTGCTTTTAAAAATTGAGAAGGGCAAGTGCAGGCATATATCCGCTGTTTCCGTCTCTACTTCGCTTGTACAGTTCGTCCTTTTTACCTCTTTGTCCTCCTCCTCTTCCTTTTCTTTTTGTTCTCCACGATTACCCCATACCCAAGATCAGAGAGAGATTCCAGACTCCATCTCTGTCTTTAATGGAGTTCTTCTGACAAATCTATCTCCTTCGATTTCCTCTTCAAGATCGAATTTGAAAGAGGATCTTCAGAGTTCTTGAATTTGAATTCACAGGTGAAATTTTCTTGTTTTCTGATTTCGGTTCA
>CAODLS010900677.1:0-14921 GCA_948243855.1 Flueggea neowawraea | reverse complement strand
ATATTTGATAACTTAATCATAACCACTATTCACGGATAATTCATCCAATTAAATATGCACAGAAATAAGAAACAGGATGAAAAATGCCTCATACTATATATATCAAATATAAAGGGGTAAACAATGTGCTTGGGGCTAGGGCTTACACTAACACTTATAGCCTCTACCTATTCCCAAGGAAGGCATATTAGCATGGACTTTATTGAAGGGCTTCCTAAATCTGATGGGAAGAACACAATTTTAGTAATGGTGGACTTGTTCACCAAATACTCACACTTTATACCTCTATCTCACCCCTACTTTGCTACAACAGTAGCTACAACCTTTCTCAGTAACATTTACAAGCTAGTCAGGCTACTAGAGACCATAATATTAGACAGATACAATTTTTACCAGTCAGGTATGGCATGAACTATTTAAGTTGTTGGGTACAATGCTACAACTAAGTATTGCTCACCAACATCAGACCGATGGACAAACATAGAGGATCAATCAGTGCCTAGAAACCTACTTACGATGTATAACACATCACAACCAAAAAGATGGAGTAGTTGGCTTTACTTGGCAGAATGGTGGTACAATACTAGCTTTCACACATCTCTTTTGATGTCCCCATTCGAAGCTCTTTATGGATTCAAGCCTCCTAACCATGCTGCTTTACTGGAAAGAGAAACCAAGGTTAAATCAGTTAGGGCTTATTTTAAGGAAATAGAAGAAATGATCAAACTATTGAGGCAACAACTCACCAAAGCCAGCCCAAATTTATATCGATAAAAATAGAAGCGAACTAGAATTTGATGTTGGAGACTGCCCCCTATCAGCAGAATTTGGTGGAAAGAAAAGAGAACAGGAAGCTAAGCCCTAAGTATTACTGTCCTTACAAGGTTATTAAGAAGTTGGGAAAGGTGGCTTATGCTTTGGAATTGTTGCCGGGAAGCTCAATTCACCAAACATTTCATGTCTCTTTACTGAAGAAAACAATTGGGAGCAACCACTCTGCTTTTCAGAACTTACCGAATTCACTCATGGATTATGCAACCATAATGAGACCGAGAGCAGTGTTGGATTGCACCATTTTTATGAAAGGAAGCAAGGCTAGTGTTAAGTGGTTGATTGAATGGGAAGAAAGGAATTCTGAAGAAGCAACATGGGAAGAAGCAGAGGAGATACAAATAAGATTTCCAAATTTTAATCCTTGAGACAAAGATTGTTTAAGGGTGGGGGAATGTCAGGACCTTTAGTTTTGATTATCAGGATATTGAGTCCAATTGTCAATAGAGTCAATACTAATTATGGGTCATTCTAACCCAAGAGAGTCTGTTTTTGTTTCTAGAAATTTTCCTTTCTGTTCTGGTTGTTACATGACAAATATACAAAAGAGTCAAAAGTTGTGCGTGATTCAATTAAGCAATACAAGAATAATTTCATCTCTCTTTTTTTTTCTCTCTCTCTCTCTCTCTCCTTCTCTTCCTCTCCCTTCTGCAATCCTGACCGATCTTAGCTCTATTATTAGATAAAATTCTGCTCTGTTAGATCAACCAAATAAGGGCTGTGACATATTTGAGTGAAGATACTCCAATCAAAGTTTGGTCAAAACAAGAAGTAGCAGACTCATAATTTTTAAGAAAGTGGTCATATAATTCCAGGTTGTTCAAAAATTAAGACAGATTCTTCTTCTTCCTTTCTTCTACATTGTCGAACCCTAGCATCAAACCACATGCACTTATTTTCACACCAGCTACTCGTAGCCTTAATAATTGTCGATTTGTTAAAGACCACGCTTTGCTTCTCACCATGTTATTCACCCTTTGTCCACCCTTCTATAACCCCTGTTTCTTTCTTTCAACAGCAGGGGTAGAGCTTCGCCGGAGAGGGCTCCCATGGCCCTCCTCCGGCATAAGCAGGTGCTCCAGCACCTACTTATCACCATGTAGCTCTGCACCTGTTCGTACGATTGAACCAGAGCATATAACTAGCAGTAAAAAGGTTAGGAGGAGGCATTATGGATTTTAGCAAAGCGGTAAAAAAGAGGAATTTATCTTTATAATGTAGCACTTGTTGTCGCACCATAGCTACCTATAGCCTTAATCATTGTCGATTTGTTAAAGACCACCGTTTGCTTCTCACCATGTTATTCACCCTTCGTCCACCCTTCTGTAACCCCTTTTTCTTTCTTTCAACAGCAGGGGCAGAGCTTCACCGGAGGGGGCTCCCATGGCCCTCCTCCTGTAGAAACAGGTGCTCCAGCACCTACTTATCACCATGTAGCCCAGCACATGTTCGTGCAATTAGGCCAGAGCATATAAATAGCAGTAAAAAGGTTAGGAGGAGGCATTATGGATTATAGCAAAGCGGTAAAAAAGAATAATTTATCTTTATAATTTAGCACATCTTTGTAAATAAATATCTCCTTTGTTTGTAGATCAGATACTTTGTAACCCTTTGTACCTACAAAAAAACCAATATAAATACATTTTCTTGCCTGAGCATCAAACTTGTGTCGGTTTGCTTCCTTTGTTGAAGCAAAACAAAGGCATCCAAATATTATTTGTGAATCAAGGTCAGGGTTAGAGAGAAAAGTAATAGATTAAGGTGATTTTTCTAAGAGAATAGGTATGGTTCCCTATTTAGAATTAGAAGTAGTTAATTTATACAAGTGAAAAAAAATTAAAAAAAAAGGTTGAACCACTGATTGCACTGCCTGTTCAACCCATTGATTGAATTGGCGGTTCAACGGTTTTAAAAACCCTTAAACAAAAACTAGCCCATGAACAGTCAATTTTTACTGTGCAGTTCACGGTTCCGAGCTGGTTCCGATTTTGATCGATTCATCAATTCCAATTCGATTTTCACATGTCTACATGAACATTAATTGTAAGTAAAAGTAGCCAAACTCAACTACATGTTTTGAATGTGTTAAGGATTCTAGGAGTAGGTAGTATTGAGAACCACATATTCACTGCAGGTCTCATACTAGGAAAAATGAGATCGTTTGTTCTATAACCTTTTCCATCCCCATGGTCGCATATAGCGCACATAGTATGATAATGTGTTGTTGTGTTCTTTCTTTCCCTTGGAGGAGTGCATGTTTATACTCATAAACACCACGCAGAAGTATCGGTTAAGATGTATCACACCATCTAACCTTAATCCATTCCTTTTTAGGATTACTTATGGCTTTAAGACAAAATATGATAAAAGTCTCTCAATTTTAGCATATGATCATTTGATGATCATCATAGGAATTTACCCTATGGCGTATACTTCTTTCCATACGACTTTTTTGCCTTTTTACAATGAACTCACAATTGCAAAATGCAGAACAGACTCTTGATTATGAACGTGCTCTCTCTTCTCAACATTCAAAATCAACCTCTTTTTAATCCTTGCCCCACATACAACAAGATTAAGGAAAATACACGTGTGTGTGGGTTGCTTCTTTGTTCAACATGCTTTTCACACTCAATGATACATCAAATGTCAACTTATAACATTTGCACTTGTGTATTGCCTACGATGACCTTATTAAAGATCATGTGTTAAGGGATTACACATTTCATATGTCATGCGGTCCCAATGAACTTATTTCTTATAACAGGCTTTTACGAACGAATGTGCTATCATGTATGCCTGGACTTACTTTCCAAATTCACTTCTCCTTGTGAAATTTGTACTCAAAATTCACTTACCTTTGTGCAACCAAATCCTTCACAAAAAAGATATTTGATCTCGATTTGCTTAGACTTATAATAAATCTTATTAATCTTTAAGTAATTGAAGTTCACTATCTCTATGGACTATCATAGGTTCTTTAGGTGGTTAGCGTTAAGTGGATCATTCTACTATATAGCCTACCATTCTCTTTTTGCATTGCAACTAATGAAGCTATGGTTTTAACTTCTCTTGCGGTACACTTATATGTGTTCCTTGCTATAATGGGCAATAGCAGTTCTACCAAGTAAGAACACATAACCAGACATAGACATCCCTCTCATTCATACAGCAATTGGGTCTCATTTTATTGCAAGCCTTTATGATAACAAGGTGCCTTGTTGTGCCTCCAAAGCATCCAAGTACCCATTCATTGATTTCCAACACCCTTCTCAATTGTTGGATCAATATTTGCTAGCTAACTTAACTACATAGCAAACTCTATGCATTGTACAAACCTAGGCTTAAACTTTTGTACTACAAGTCATGATCCTGTACATAGCACACATACATTAGACTGTAAAAGACATTCACATGACACTTGCGTAGAGAACATTCCTTACAAATTCTTCCTTTCACATCATTCATGAACAAACATAAGTGCTAAAAGGCTTGCCCTTATAAGGGACAACAATGCATTCAAACAATCTCTTGGAGTTTACTCCAAAGGTAACCCATATCATTAATCTCAAATTTGGACCACAACCAGTCTTTGGAGTCACTCAAGTATGCTAGACCGTTCCCAGCTACAAGTGTAATGTTCACATAAGGTTAGAATGACAAAATTCACCTTGAAATCATACATTATTATCACAATATACATGAATATACCATCTTCTCGAAGATTGTATAAGGTCATACCTTAAATGATGAAACCATTCGGTTAAACCATATAGATCTCTTCTCCAAATTCTCTATTTAGAAAAGGAGTCTACATCTAAATGATGTAGGTCGAGGCATATACTAGCTCAAATGGTCCAAGTCTATTCGATGGAGGTAAAACTTTCAACAAGGTGGTCTTTCCAATCTTATTGAGTAAATATCCTTTGGCGATTATCGATGTCTTACTTGATATATCACTTATGTATCAATTTATCTCTAATGAGTGTTCGCTTTTCAGGTAGGTCAACCAGTTGTCAATCATGGTTCGATCTCAAATTTCATTTGTACTTCAATTACTTTAATCTATATAATGTTCTTAACTTTCGTTACGATGAGTGAACCTCTTACGTACTCGTAGGTTCATCCTTCACTTGTGGGGTTACTAAAAGGATCACGATCGATTCATTCATTTAAAAATGCCGTTGTGAGACTTTATCCCATTTAGATATATGCATTGTCAAAATGATCCAATAGGTTTAAGCTTCATATAGGAACACCCACTAGAATCAAGTTCCCTACTCCCACTAGAAAATAGAAATCTTGCTTCCACTAAAGTTAGAATTAGGAACATCCACATATGCTTCAGATAGATGAGGTAGATGTTGAATCAGTCTAATACTTTATCGATGTATCCCTTTAAGAAAAGAGATAATAATCGTTTGAATCAATTTCTTGAGATTTTTAACAACAAGTATGTAATTTACATTACTCAACTTTCTTTCTCATCATCTTTCCTCATTCTCCTCAAGAATTCTTCCACTTAGATGGAGTGATCGTGAAGGTCATATTTTTTGATTCTCAAAGAAAATGAAATCTTTTTCACTTTATCCTAGTTAAAAATCTATTCCCTAGAAATGATACTTCTCATAACTCTTTACTATGCCATTTCTCATTGTCCCATGAGAAATGTATCATTTTAACATACCAAGGTATCTAACACCTTACGCCTTTAGTCGTTACTAACCAAGGAATAGTGACCTTAGACGATACATATTTTGGTTCTAAGTGGTTTAGGTCATTATCTCAAGAAATCCGTACCTCATGAGATGTATAAGTGATGATGTTTTGCAAGTGCATAAGGATCGTCGTAGTTTTAACCCTCAAGTATATCCTCAGGTATTGAATCCTTAGAGAGTGGAAATTAATTGTGATAAAAAAATATAATAAAAGCGAGTAAAATCATATTTGGTTTTTGGGATTTTTGAATAATTAAAAGAAAACAAAATGCAAGGAATGAAAACTAGGGGCTAAAATGTGAAAATCAATAAGAGAAATGTGCTGGGGCTTCAAGATTTTGGTTAGGAAATTCTATTTGGCTAGCTAATGAAAGGGCCTCTAGGGTTGGGTGTTCTCTCTGCTAAACTAGTTTGGAGCCTCTCTCAAGGTCATCTAAGCTATCCTTACATTAAATAAGAGGGTCATCTCGACCTCACTTAAGTTAATTAGGCTCATTAGGTCTCCAAGGAATTTCATCGACTACCTTATGAGCATAGGTATATCTCTATCCTAAACCTCACAAGTTTAATGGTTGTGGCCTCATTTAGTCTTCATCTATTGATTCATCAACTAAACTTGTTAGAACTACAACCTAGGTGGCCAATATAAGTCATAATTACATTAAACAACTCATTAAACAACCCAACAAGGCAATAAATGAAGAATATTAACAAACACAACAAGCCCAATCAATAGCATAGCAAAATCATCATCCCTAGCCTACATCTTTACACCCCAACTAAATATTTAACCTAACATAGTTAAATTAAGCACAAAAACATTAAATACCATTAAAAAAACTCTTAAAAATCAAATAAGAAAGAGGAAGTTGAAAGAGAAACAAATCCCAAGTGCCTTTGATACAAGATTTGAAATAAAGAAGCCTTAGGCAAGTGATTTCCCTTCCAATCTCCTTGCTTTAAACTAAGAAATTAAAATTATTCTAGAGGAAATAAAACCCCAATTTCTAATTGAGTAATGATGTGAAGATTCCCCAAAAGATGTGCCAAAGAGGACTATTTATACTCCTTCACCAAGTCACACAAACCCTAAATGAGATTAGTCAAAAATGCCCATTGGTCCCCACATGCTTTTTACCCCTGAAATTGACTTTTCTCTTGCCTTCCAGTGTGTCATGGCCACGACACATTTCTGTATGTTTTCTTGAGTTTAATTGGGGCCTTTCCAATTTGAATCATTTCTCCACTTTTTCCAATTCATTTTCTTCAATTTATATCACCCTACAAACATCATATTAAATTAATTATAAAAGTATAATTTGTAGGACGAAAACATATGAATTCTTCCTTGATTTAATCATGTAAATATAACATACATCAATAGTAAAATACTTAGAGGGCATATGGATTTTGAAAATTGTGGCTCTTTCCATCAAAATTCTAACCATATTAAGGAAAGTTTTGTTGAACCAGTTTGGTAAACATATGAATTCCTTCTAAGTTTTGATGATTTAACAAAGCACTTGAAACATTTCAATAACGCACATTATAAATCCTTCAGAGCATTTTGAATAATGTTATACGTTCATAAGACATATTTCCACACACGTTGATCAGATATGAAGAATTATTGAAGCTTCCAAAATTGGACATTGTGCACATAGAAGGGATATAACGAACGTAGAATACCTCATTATATGCATATAAAATGAAATATCAATGCACGTAGACAAGTTCAAGATTAACACAGAAGAGCACATGAAGACAAGTCAAAGACATGGGATACATCTGATCCGTACGCAGAGAAGATATTTTTAATGGGTAAGGTATTACACACGTAGACAGACATCCTACGTACATAGACGAAGGTGAAATCAGGTCTGAGAGCAAGAAAAATTCTGTTAGAGTGCATCAGAATATAAAAAAGGGGAATATTTTCTGACAAATATAGTGACATTGGAAGATTACGTGTTACGTGCGTAAGACAGATGTTATGCACGTAGACGAAGATGAGTTGGACTACCTAACAAATCTAAGACGCTCCTCAGGAATTTGAATTTGAATATTCCCTGACACAATGACTTGAAGAATCAGAGGTACAAATTTTTTAAAACCATCTACGTACGTTGTAGAAAGTATAAAGCACACTGGACTGAAGTCCTACGCATACAAAAGGAATAATGCCGCACATAATAGTCACCAGGTATCAGGTCACATTGAGCAGTGGCTACTAGACATGTTGCTACGCACACTGAAGTAAGTAAATCGCGCATACTACTCTGATGGAACCAAGGACTACGCACGTAGGACTTGTGTTACGGACATAGTAGAAGCTGACATCAGAAATTTTAGCATTTTGCTACATTCTCAAAATGACTACTTTGGGATTTGCAATGGATACTTTTGAGAGAACCCCTATAAATAGACGTTCCATATCTGTAAGTAAAGGAAGGAACATTTTAAGAGAGTGCCCAAGCTTTGTTAATTTGATTTTCAACTTTATCTCTCTTCTTTGTTCTTAAGTTCTTGCATTCCAACTGTGCTATTGACTTGCTATTCAACTACTGAGTTGGTGTGAGAATGCTGTTTTAATCTGGGAATCCATTTGTAATCAAGCTTTGGTTTTAAAGCTTGAGGGTAGTTTAGGTTTTCTTGTTTGGTTCCTTGGAAAACAAGATTGGTTTGCTTGTTTGCTCCACAAAAATAAGTGTGTAAAGGTTACTTGTAAACCTACGAAACAAGTTGTGTAATGGTTTCCTTCCACCACAAGTGAAGAAGAGCTTAGTGGATTGAAAACTCTATAGTGAGCTAGAGGAGTG
This sequence comes from Flueggea neowawraea, assembly GCA_948243855.1. Classification (NCBI taxonomy): domain Eukaryota; kingdom Viridiplantae; phylum Streptophyta; class Magnoliopsida; order Malpighiales; family Phyllanthaceae; genus Flueggea; species Flueggea neowawraea. Next base: position 6,553 of record CAODLS010900677.1, on the reverse strand, counting down.
GACGTAGGTCAAAGAGGATCAAACTATTGGAATTCAAGACCACTTAATGACATTCATAAGCATATAACGCAGCGGAATAAACAAAAATTTTCGTCCTGAATTCCACCAAGGATGCATGCATATCAACATATACAATTAGGGTTAGATGGTCTACCTTATATCCAAAGCTCTTTGATGTGCGAATGGATGGAATGTTGGTGCAGCTTTTAGTACAAAAAAACTCGGACCACCACTTCTCTCACGTAGCCTTTGCACGAATGTGTCTAGAGGCATGCACATGAACGAACTTTCTTCTTTGGATTGGATGAGTGTACTAGCACTTCTTTTAGAATCTCTATTCTAAAATCTCACAATTTATTTTCTCTCTTTTGAAAGTAGCACACACTAATTCGACTTTTGCCTTGAGAGGAATAGCAATGGATGCAACCCTATTTATAGCCATATGTGGAAACCTATATGGGCAGCAAAGGAAGGCCGAAATAGCCAACACCCTAATTAGGAGAAGGTGTGCTGAATTCCAAACTAGTCACACTAGGGTTTGCCTATTCTTGTCCCACAAGAATAATCACTTCCAAATTAATTTGCCACATAGAAATTAGGGTTTTATTTCTCAAATAAGAACTCCCAATCAGTCATGGACTCCTAATTAGTGGTGTGTGTGCCGAATTATTCATTGTCACACAAGGAAAATGGTTCCTAAAAAATAGGAGAGTTGGTCGAATTTCTTCCTCCCTTTTTAGGGTTGGATGCCGAATTTTCTCTCTCCCTTTTTAGGTTTATTGTGCCAAAATTATGATGGGTATTATTAATGTTATTGGACTTTTAATTACATGATACATTATCATTTAATAAACCACTCTTATGGGCCGAATTATGTCACACATAGTTAATTACCCATAACCTTAATAACTAGTGATTTAAATTAAAAGCACATTACATTAAAGGACTATGTATTAAATCTTATTCAATACATAAATTATAAAACCCTGAATTATTATTGATTAATCAAATTAATCATCTTAATAATTTAATCACTAAAGAGAGAACCTTTGTAACCAATCCAGTTCGTTCTTCTGTGTGATCCAATAGGCCCACTCAAAAATGGCAATAGGCCTTTGTGCCAAACCTTTGGGCCCAAACTCCATAAGCGGTATCTAGTAATATTATGGAAACCCAAAATCGAGTGGATGTCGGTGATCCGAGTTAACCTTTCGCAGTCTGATGTTTAATCCTTTTGTCACACGATATCTCATCTAAGCATAAGGCATGGTCACATGTCAACCTTATATTGCTTAGCATATTTCTTGATCTCAAGTAGATTGATATGATGAATGACATTGATAAACTCATTTATCAATTCATTCGAGTATGCATACATTTCATCAATCCTACTCATCAAGTGGCCAAGAGATATCACTCTTCATAAGAGGAACAAATCCATCACTCTCATCAAGTAAAACCATAACCAAAGTGTAGATAATTGTTATCTACCCATAACCTCACTAAGGTAACCAGGTGCACCCTGCGGAGGCAGAAGCTGCAACACCGATGAACAAATCCTTAACAGGTATTGGTTATGGAAGGCATTCTCTCTACTTGCTATTTGTAGGGATCAAGTTTGTTTGTGGGATAAAACATACATTCACCATGGCATATATTCATCACATGTATATATATATATAGCATAATGTAAACGTGTCATGACAAAGCCCAAATCTAAGTTGATCTTCACAAGAAAATGTGAAAGATCAGGGTTAACCTAGGGTTGTCTTCGATCTCCATTGCAATGAACAGCCTCCATATTCTTTTACAAGCAGTTTATATATATTTCTATACTAACCTGCTCTAAAAACAAATAGGCACATTCGCCAAAAAATGACACGTAGGTCGTATTTGAAATAGGCACATTTGGCCAACTCTTACAAAATTTAAATCCAATCACATGGGTTAATTGGGCTATGTCATGCACCATGCATATTGAATTATCATTCAACACAATTGGTCTAATGGCCATGACCATGGCAGAAAATGACAAAATAGTATGGAGGTCGGTTCTTTTGGTGGACAATAAGTGAACTTTTAGGGGCATTTTTAGCAACACAATTGATGGGGTTTTATGTAAATGTGAAGGGTATAAATACACCTCTGAACCACACTTCTAAACATCTTGGAACCTTGAAATAACACATATTTTTTCCTTCTATCTTTTGAGGAACTTAATATTCATATTTGTTTTGAAGGAAAGGGAGAAGAAGTCTTGAAAGCTTAAGGATTTCTCTCCAAGACAACCTAAAGAGGCTTTCTCTACACCTTATTCTCTCTCTTTTCTCTTTAGATTCATATTTGTTTACCATGATTTGTGTGTTGGAATTCAAGACCACTTAATGACATTCATAAGCATTCAACGCAGCGAAAATAATAAAAATTTTCATCTAGAATTCTACCAAGGATCCATGCATATCAACATATACAATTAGGGTTAGAAGGTCTACCTTAGATCCAAAGCTCTTATGTTTGATCGGATGGAATGTTGGTGTAGCTTTTAGTATAACCCGAACCACCTTTTGGTCACGTTGCCTTTGCGCGAACGTGTCTATAGGTATCCACACGAACGAACTTTCTTCTTTGGATTGGAGGAGTGTACTAGCACTCTTTTAGAATCTCTATTCTAAAAGCTCACAAATAATTTTTCTCTATTTGAAAGTGGCACTCACTAATTCGTCTTTGCCTTTTTAATGAATGAGAGGCAAGGTGTGCATCCTATTTATAGGCATATGAGGAGACCTAAATAGGTAGCATAAGGGAGCCAAAATAGTTGTCCCTTGCCCTTCAAGAATTCGGCCAACACCCTAATTAAGAGAGGTTGTGCCGAATTCCTAACTAGTCACACTAGGGTTTCCCTATTCTTGTCCTACAAGAATAATCACTTCCTAATTAATTTTACCACATACAAATTAGGGTTTTATTTCTTAAATAACAACTCGCAGTCAGTCATGGACTCCTAATTAGCAAGTGCATAGCCGAATTCTTCCTTTGTCACACAAGGAAAGAGGTTCCTACAAAATAGGAAAGGTGGTGTGTGTGCCGAATTTCCTCTCTCCCTATTTAGGATGATTGTGCCGAAATTTCTTCTACTAAATGGGTGAGTGTGCTGAAATTCTAATGGGTTTATTAATTTCATTGGGCTTTTAATTATATGATACATTATCATTTAATAAACCACTCACATGGGACGAATTATGTCACTCATAATTAATTACCCATAACCATGATAACTAGTGATTTAAATTAAAAGCCCACTACATTAATGGACTATGCATTAAATCTTATTTAACACATAAATCATAAAACCCTGAATTATTATTGATTAATCAAATTAATCATCTTAACAATTCAATCACAAAAGAGAGAATCTTTGTAACCAATCCAGTTCGTTCTTGTGTGTGACCCAATAGGCCCACTCGAAATTGGCAATGGGCCTTTGTACCAAACTTTTGGGCCCAAAGTCCATAAGCGATATCTAGTAATATATTATGGCAAACAAAAATCTAGTAATATATTATGGCAAGTCCATAAGCGATATCTAGTAAGGTGATCCGAGTTAACCTTTCATAGTCTGATGTTTAGTCCTTTTGTCTCATGATATTTCATCTAAGCATAAGCCATGGCCACATGTCAACCTTATACTGCTTAGTGATAAACGCTCATTTATACATATTTGTACCATTGATTTCTTATGGTTTTTGTTATTATTTGAGCGTTATTGATGAGTTTTGGTACTTTAATTGTACATAATTGCATTTTCAGGTCATGTGATCGTGTCTTCATAGAATTGAGCAAAAACGAACCAAAACGGATATTAAAGGACGAATTTTGAGGCACCACTGAAAAGACACATTCTTGGAAGCCAATACACGGGCGTGGAAGGTCTTGTTATGTCCATGTCTGACCAGCCCAAGTCGAAACGCGCATTCGGATGCAAAACACGCGTGCAGAAGCAAAGACACGGCCTGTCATCGTAAGACACGACCGTGTAATATTCATTTATGTCTGTGTCCTTCTAGCCAGAACCAAATGCATCTCCACTAAAAAGACACGGTCTGAAAGCCCAAGACACGGCCGTGTAATTGCATGATATGCCCGTGTCCTATTCGCCAGAGTCAAGTGCACATTCATAATGTAAGACACGGCCTTAGGGTGAAAGACACGGCCGTGTAATGTGAATTGCGTCTGTGTCTTACCAGTTTTGGAACCAAATACGCAAAAGGGTTGAAACGACGGAGTTTTAATGCAAGACACGACTTGATGGACAAAGACACACCCATGTAATAATGATTTTGCCCGTGTCTTCCCAGCTTCGTGAATTATGCCCTTTTTCGACCTATTTAAGGAGATTTTGGTGTTAAACTAGGGGAGGCTGCCATTTTTCACAAAATCATAGAGCTGGAGAGAGTTGGAGAGCTAGGGATCAAGGGGAGAAGGTCTTTGGAAAGGATTTACATCAAGTTTGGGTAGATTTCTTGAAGATTGGAGGATTCAAAATGGGTTCCCTCTCTCTCTCTTGGTTTTCATTCATTTTTGTTGTTTTATTCTCTACAATTATGAACTAATATTGTATGCATCTAGATGTGATGAACCCTAGGATGAATTTATGAATGGGTCTTGTTGCTTTGCTCATTTGTTTGTGATTTATGACTCGCCTATAATGTATTATGTTGTTGAATCAATTCTGTCGACGTTTTGGTTTGACATTGATTGCATGCTTGGTAATTGAGAGATTTATTGCATGTTTATAATCGCTTATAGGTGAGAGGATTTGCACGCAAACCTAGAGATAGGTCGACATAAATCTTCCGGATTAAGGTCAAACTTAATGTGGGAGTTCACAAATCATCGTTAATGCAACGTGATGGTTTTAACTAGGAAGAGATTTCGGTTAATCAACTTGACGTTAGAGTTTAATTGTCTCGAGAGAGCGGTTAATATACTTTAGGAACTCCTACAGTCCAATGAACAAATGAGTGAGCGAGTGACGAGGTCGGGTTTTGATTGGGAAGTCCTAGGGGGATTCAACATCTGGATGCAATTTTTATCTTGATTCCTTGGTTCTTTATCTTTCTATGTTGCTCTATTTTATGTTCACTTGTCGGTACTCATTTAGTTTTATTTGATCCACCACTTAATAGGTAGGCTAGATAATAGGGAAACGGTAATTACTAGTACTCTTAGTCTCTGTGGGATATGACACTCAGTACTCAGGTCCGCATACTACATTTCAATAGGTGCGCTTGCCTGCTACCACTTAGCATATTTCTTGATCTCAAGTAGATTGATAAAACGAATGACATTGATAAACCCCTTTATCAATTCATTTGAGTATGCACACATTCCATCAATTCTACTCATCAAGTGGCCAAATGATATCACTCTTCATAAGAGGAAAAAATCCATCACTCACTATCACTCCTCTACATGATTAATGACATATCCAATCATAGCTTTTATTGTTATCTTGTTACAGATAACATTGACTAAGTCAATGTTGGAATTTGCGGCTAGTTTATGACATTCATAAGCATACAACGCATCTGAAATAACAAAAATTTTAAGGCTTAAATTCCACCAAGGACCCATGAACATCAACATATACAATTACGATTAGAAGATCTACCTTAGATCCAAAGCGCTTATGTTTGATCGGATGAAATGTTGGTATAGCTTTTAGTAAAACTCGAACCACCATTTGGTCACGTTGCCTTTGCGCAAACGTGTCTAGAGGTATCCACACAAATGAAACTTGATGGATTGGTGGAGTGTACTAGCACTCTTTTATAATATCTATTCTACAAATTACAAAATAATTTTCTCTCTTTGTAAGTGGAACTCACAAATTCGGGCAAGCCATGAAGAATATGACAGGGGTGTGCTCTTATTTATAGGCATATGAAAAACCCTAAATAGGCTGAATTCCTTTTCTTGTCCCACAAGAATAGGAACTCCTAATTAGTCATGGACTCCTAATTAGTCATCAACCCCTATTTAGTCATGCACTCCTAATTAGTCATGTGCATTAATTAGGGGTCTTCCTAATTAATAATGTGCACTAATTAGGTCTTTTTCTAATTAATCATGTGCACTAATTATTAGTGATATGCACTAGCCCAATTGTATGAACATTGTCATTTATGTTTCTTTATTAATAAATGAGGCATTTCATTTTATTATCTTGTTATTTTCTATAATTTTGTAACTTGAAAAAAGTATCCATGAATAGTTAGTTCTGTCTTATGTCATCAAGTGTGTGACTTGATAGAAAAACCTTAAGGTGAAAGAATACTATTCTAAATTGTCCTTGGTCGTTCATTATCATGGGAATGATAATGAAGTAAGACTAGTATGTGTTTTAAGGGATGATCATGTTTTACTGACCATAGACATGGTATGTCACTCAAAAACATAAATACATATTGAGAACATGATATTGGACTGACCCGCTATGAGAAATACAACATGGATTAGGTCATCAGTACTTCTCATTGCAGTAGTGATATTT
>CAODLS010900604.1:0-11264 GCA_948243855.1 Flueggea neowawraea | reverse complement strand
GATTTTAACGGTGGTGGGGCAAACCTCAACTAATGGTGATGGTGGGGCAAACCTCATGAGTGTAGTCTAGGCGAATTCCACATATGCAGGTTGAGTATAAACGAATCCTACACTGATAAGATATTATTTTGAAGATAATATTATTAGTATTATGATGCTTACAAGGCAAAGTTTTGATTATGAGGTTTTGATAAAAACTATGAAGGTTTGAAAGGGTTTTTGACGTTGATTCTGGATTTTTGGAATAATTTTGAAAATGTTTTAGTTTGGAATCTTGATAAGATAAAGCGTTTTTGAAACGTTTTGCTTTGTTATTGAAAGCATATTGGCTTTGATGAGTTTTGAAGAAATATTGGAAAGATTTTAGAAATATTCATGAAAGTTTTTGATAAGCTCATGAATGATTTTGCATTTTGTGTATGATGTTTGCCTTGATTGCGAACGATTTCGAAATGATTTTTGAAAGGCTAATATTGTATAGCGTGTATATATATGTACATATTGACTATATTTGCATGTGATATTTTTGAATTGTTTTCAAAACAGTCTTTATGAGGCACGTATGAGGCAATTTGGACTGTTGTCCCTCACTCACTAGGTTTGACCCCCTTTTCTTTGTTTGTCTTTGTCGCCCTGTTTATATTATGTTTTGTTTTAATAAATAATGTTTAAACATTTGATTGGTTTTTATCATATTTTATTAAATATGATTTTGGGTAAAATTTTTGGTATATTGAGGCTTGTGCGAGATGAGTCGGGCTCGCATAGACGGTTCACGTCGTACGTCGATCACGGGTGCTGGAAATGGGTCGTGACAGACTTATATTTTAGTTCATTTATAACTTTAGTTTAAAATCAATATTAATGACATTAATGACACCTACTTATTTTTTAATCAAAATATTTTCTTTTACATTCAAACCAACATCAATAATAATCGACCTACAATTAAGTTCATGTATATAAGCATCATCAAAACTCATTTAAAATTTAAATTATATCTTATTAACAAGAAAAATATCATTTTGTTTGTAAATCTCTACTCCAATTATATTTTTATTTTATCTTCATCGAGTACTTATATATCTCCACTTTTTATTGTAATCTTAAATATTTTTTAAAAAATAATAGTATCTGGGACAACGTCTAAAATTAAATTTATCTAAAACTGTATTTATCGAAAATTGAATCCTCAATTAAATCGAACTTTAAAAATGATAACCTAATATATGCAACCAAAATTACATTGAATTTTCAATTTCTGAAGAAAAATGTAGATTAACTTGAAAATTCATAAATAAAATAACTAATATAGCACCTATGATTTTTTTTAAGGAAAAAAAGAAAGAAAGAAAGAAAACAAGAGCTAGAAGAGCCACTACAAAAAAATAGATGATAATCAAATGCTAAAAGCAGCAAAGCTTACGAATGAATGCATAGTTTTCAAAGATCAAACGAAAAAAAAAAGTCAGCTGAGTCACTACAATTAATTTGGGTAAATCTGATTATCTACAACTAACTTGTAGCCACATGGCATTGAAGTTAATGTATACACAAAAATTCAAAAAGCTTTGATTTAAACAGTAAAGAAATTAAAAAAACACAATTCAAAATAAATGTTCTTTAGAATACAAGATTTTCATATACTTTTCCTTTAAAACAAATACTATATGTATATATATTGTTTACCATTTACTGTACCTTAAAGTGGTTGGTTTCTTATTTAAGGTAAAGAACCTAACTATCAAAAACCTAGTTTTCATTCTTGCTACTTCACGTGATCATAAGGGATTATGTGAAGTTAATGCACGTAAACCAACCATTTTGAAAAAATCAAGTACATCGATTAACTCAAGTGGGAGTAAAAGACAATTGTGTAAGTTCAGATTGTCTATTTACGAGCATTGCACAAAGGAAAAACTAGAGAGCATAAACCATTTTGAAAGGCATTTAGAGCTGAATTTCCATTACTATTAATCTACTTTTGATGTTTGACATCAAAAAGAATGAGAGGCTAAGGCTAAGGCTTACAACTTCATCATTTTGAATATGTGACTGTGAAAGGTGCAATCATATATATTTGATTTCTCATAAGTAAGAATAATTATGTTAGTTCTTACTTCTTGCAAGTTAAGATGAGAATCAAATTCAATTTGGTGGATCGAATAAGGTCGTGATCATCTTTAAGATGAGTCTAAAGCTTTGTGTGATGAAAAGGAAGTGAACATAATTTGTTTATTCTTATACTCCGCAAAGGATCCGTATAACGAAAAGGAGAAATAAAAATCTCCTCAATATGGTGAGAACTATGATGGAAAAAGCCACAACATTCAAAATCCATATGCCCTTCAAATTTCGTTACTTCTATATCTCATGGTTTGTGAATTGGTCAATGGTATGACCTAAACCACCTGAAACCAATAGATGTATTGCCAATATCTACAATACCTTGGTTGAAATGACCAAGAGGCATAAGGTGTTAGATACCTTACTATGTCAAAATGACACATTCGTCGTAGGTTAATGACAAATTGACATAGTAATGAGTTATAGGAAGTCACATTCCTAAGAAATAGATTTCTTAACTGGGATAAAATGAAAAACATTTCACTTTATTTGACACTCAGGAACTAAGTCTATCAGGATCACTCCATCTGAATGGAAGAATTCTTGAGGAGAGTGAGGATAGGTGATGAGGAAGAAAGTTTGGTAATGTAGATTACATCCTTGGGTTTTAAAATCTCAAAAGATTGATCTAAACTAAATGATTGTTATCTCTTTCTTTGAAAGGGATGCATCATTAAGTCTTTGAATGATTCAATGTTTTAAAATATCAAGAGATCCATCCACCGATCCTAGTGATTGTCATCTCTTTCTCCGAAAAGGATGCATCGACTTGGTTGTGGAACGATTCAACTTTTATCTCATCTACCTCAAGCGTGTGCGGGATGTTCCTGATCACGATTTTAGTGGGAGCAATATTCCTATTTTTTAGTGGGAGTAGGGATTTTGATCCTAGTGGGAGTTTCTATATGAAACTTGAACCCGGTGAGAGCAAGAAAACTTGATCCTAGTAGGAGTTCCTATATAGAGCATAACTAATGGGAGCATTTTTGAAAATGCATAAAACTAAAAGGGATAAAGTCTCACAACAACATTTTTTTGATAAATGAATCGATCGTGATTCTTTTGGCAAAAATCTCATGACGACATTTTTTCTATAAATGAATTGATCATGATCCTTTTAGTAACCCCACAAGTCAAGGATGAACTTGAGAGTGTGTTAGAGATTCACTCATCCTAGTGAAAATTATATGGATTAAAGCAATGGAAGTGCGAATGATATTTGAAAGATTAACCCATGTTAAGTGCTGGTTAATCTAGCCAAAGGACGAGCACCTTTTGGAAATAAGTGGATACATGAGCAATAAATCGAATAAGACATTGATAATTGCTAAAGGGAATTTAATCAACAAGATTTGAGAGTCCAACTTATTGAAAGATTTACCTCTTCCTAATAGATTTTGGCATTTAGACTAGTCTATATCTCTACCTATATCAATTGGATGTAGAGACTTTTTTTTTTTCTCAATAGAGAATTTGGAGTAGAACCCTATATAGTTTAATCTAAAGGTTTTATCATCCAATTCTCACTAGAGAATTTGGAGAAAAAACCTATGAGGTTTAAACTAATGGTTTCATTGTTCAAGGTTTTACCTTAGACATTTTTCGAAAGTGATGGTATATTCATATATGTTGTGATAATGCCATATATATGCCAAGGTGAATCTTGTAATTTTAACTTAGTGTGAACATCACACTTTTAGCTAGAAAATTCTAGCATCTTTGAATGACTCCAAAGATTGGTCGTGATCCAACTTTGAGATATATGATATGGGTTGACCTTGGAGTCAAACACCAAGAGATTGTTCAAGTGGATTGTTGTCCCTCTTCAAGTGAGATTGATCAATAAAGTACTTGAACGTTTTAAGATGTAGAAATGCATAACCCATGAGTACTCCGTGACTAAGAGAAAGTCTCTTAGTAAGTGCATATATCCATAAATCTATGTGAAAGAATAATAGTTAAAGAATGTTCTTCAAATAAATGTCATTTAAATGTCACGTGAATGTGTTTTGTAGTATAAAGTACATGTGTTGACTACAAGACTATGTCCTGTAGTAAATACCTAGGTGTTTACAATGCCTAAAGTTTGCTATGCAGTCAAGGAAGCTAGTAAATAATGATCCAACATATAAGAAAGATGCTGAAAATCAGTGAGTAAGATACTTGGATACTTTAGAGGCACTGCAAAACACTGTGTTATCGCTTAGGCTTACGATAAAATGAGAGACAGTTGCTACTCCATGTAATTATGTGGACTATAGGAAAGTCCATATTCGGTTATGTGTTTTTTCTTGGCAGAAAAGTCACTCCACATAAAAGTGAGGAACACATATAAATGTGTGCAAAAGAAGCTGAGACTATAGCTTCATTAACTGCAGTGCAATGGGAAGATTAGTTATACACTGGAATGGTTCACTTAGCATTAACTACCTAAAGAACATTCAACAATCCTCAGTGACAGCCGATCTCGATTGCTTAAAGATCAGGTAGATCTAATACATGTCTAAGCAAATTGATACCAAGTATCATGTTATGAAAGACTTTGTTGCATAAGGATAAGTGAAATTGATTACAAGTTTCACAAGGAGAAGTGAATTTGGAATGTAAGTCCATGTGAAACGTGATTGTAGATTCGTTAGTAAAAGCCTGTAAGAAATAAATTCCTTAAGACCTGTATGACACAAGAAATGTGTAATCCCTTACAACATGATTTAATAAGATCATTGTGGGCAATACACTGTCGCAAATGTTGAGATTAACATTTGCACTAGCGTTGAGTGTGAAAATATGTTGGACAGAGAAGTAACCCACTCACACGGGTATTTACCTTAGTTTTCCTAGTTCATTGGGGGAAGAATTAAGATGAGGCTGATTTTGAATGCAAAAGAGAGCACGTTCATAATCAAGAAGCCGTCTTGCATTTTACAGTGGTGAGTTCATTGTAGAAAGGGCAAGAAAAAGTCATATGAAAAGAGACGTACGCTATAGGATAAATTTCTATGCCGATAATTAAATGATCAAATGCTAAAATTGAGAGACTTTTAGCATATTCTGTCTTAAAGTCAGAAGTAATCCTATTAAGTGCGGATTAAGGTTGGATGGCGAAATGTATTGTAACCGAAGCTTCTATGTGGTGTTGAAAATGTTGTATAAACATGCGCTCCTCCAAAGAAAGGAAAGAACACCATAACACATGATCATACCTGTGTGCTATATACACGACCATAGGGATGGAAAAGATTGAAAAACGATCTCACTTTGCCTAGTGTGAGACCTTGCCGTGAACATGTGGTTCTCGGTATTACCTACTCTTAGAACTCTTAACACATTCAAAACATGTAGTTGAGTTTGGCTACTTTAACTTGTCGTTAATGGTCATGATTGATTCGACCAAGCGTGACAAACTGGGTAAGTAAACTTGGCAATATGAATTGTCGAGTGTAGTAAACTTGGCTATATGGATTGTCGAGTGTAAGAGGGGAAGTTTGTTTCTAAACGCATTCGCACTGGTCTCAATAGTTTGCTAAGCCGGTTCTCATGTGGTATATCACATGATGTGTGAACTATGAGTAAAGCTTTCGTGAGATCGAGAAGTTCGAAAGCAGCGATTGTGTGGTTACTAACTAGGAGAAGGCATACGTTCCAGCAGTCTGTACTATTGTTGCATACACTTATGCAGAATGGAGCTGCTTTGCGAGAGACGCCTTCTGACAGGATTGAGATATGAGCTGTTATATAACCCTAACATGTGTATAGCAAATACACTCTCATCTTATGTTGGTTGCGCGATCTATTTGTCTGTATGACGAAAAGATCGAGTATGGTTACGTGAGTGCTAACTATGTTACATGATAATATATGACACGAGGTCATTATGATGATTGGTAGTAGTTTCATCATGATCCATGACGAGTTATGGTTCTGTCATGTGCAAGTGAGAAATGTTGAAAAAGCGGTTCGTCCATGACGGGTGAACCGAACCCAGTTGGTCAAGATGTGAACGGAGACCGTGGACCGAAACCAATTGACAAGTCCAATTTAGTTGGGCTCGTAAGGCCCATGAGCCCATTAAGGGCTATTATAAATAGAAGAGAAGAGTGATAGGAGATGGAGAGAAAGAAAGAAAGAAAAAAAAAAAAGAGGAAAGAAGAAAATTGTTCTTCTCTCCCTCTCCCTCCATGAGCTCTTTCTTCTTCCTTCCTCTATGGCTCCCACACTCCTCTCTCCACCAAGAAGAAGCTGTTCTTCTTAAGTAGTCGATCTAATGTGGCATTTAGACTGTGAAAGAGACGAGCTCTCCATTCGGTTACAACTCGACCATGGTTTGCTCGCGAAAATAACATCGAAATTTGGTCCTGCAGTTGTTGTCCGCTGTTGTGCTTCCGCTGGAATTGAGGTTAGTAAATCTAACCTATTTACTATACTTTTTATTAGATAAATTGATATCAGATTCTTTCATATATATATATATATATATATATATATGTTGTCATACAAGGGTTACCGTAATATTATATGCTAAATCGTATATTAAAATAATGCATACTAACAATGCACGGAATTTCTCCTATGAGCTAGACAATGGTGATTCATAATTAATTAAGTTGCACTCTATCTTTTTTTAGCAAATGCTTTTGCTTATAATTAACTTATTCGCATCCCAATCAATTACTTTTCACGCAATTAATTCCAATTTATTAGAAAGTCAAACGCTCGACTCGTCAATTCTTAGGGGAAAAAAGCCTAGCTATTATAGTTGAACTTTTGGAAAGTTTTTCACTGAAAAAAAGCTCAAGATTTTATCATTAGTGAAATTAATTGAAGAGGAAAGTTTATTTATAGAGCACAAGATGTATTTATAGATCACAAGATGTATATATTCGTCTGCCAATTCTCTTATGTATATATTCGTCTGCCAATTCTCTTTGTCAATATCTTTTAAACACCATATATAAATGACCTAAAAACTACCCCGTAAGGGTAGTCTGGCAGAAGGGAGAGTGACTGTTGTTCGCGAGGCGTGGATTTGAGTGGGAGCGGAGTCAAACCAGGTAGCCCTGACAGTCAAGGACCCGTGTCGCGTAATAGAGCAATATGCCTCCTGGAAGCTTGCCTCATTGTAGTGTTACGATGACCGCACTAATGCACGGACTCAAGTTCGCTGTCGATGTAGCTATGACTCTGAAACATTTCATAGTAGGGAGGTAATGCCTACATGGTAATACCCAATAGAAGTATGTTACTACTGGTAGCTCCCAACTATCTTTTTTCCAGTAAAAAAAATGACCTAAAAACTGAACGGAAAACTATTATAATAATCAAGCAATGTGAAACACGAATGAACGGGAGAAGTAGATGCAACTATAAATGATAAAAGGTGGGTTGAGTTTGGTGATCGGATCAACTCTGACCCACAAGGAAAGAATACTAAAAATGGTCAGATTATTATAGTTCCCTTTGCCAGTTGTATACATCTCCAATTCTATACCTTCCACCCTTTTTAATTACTTCATTCAATTTCAATTTAATAAGGAGCAATCAAGAGTTGGATTCAGAGTGACGAAACTCGTATATGAATTCAGTCTAATTAATTTAACATACTGATGGATTTAGTTGTTTTTATCTAAAAAAATACTCTATTCACAAGTCTTAAAGTTGCGTCTTTAGCTGATTCTTTTACATATAGATGGTTTTTTTGTTTGGTTAAAAATCTTCTCGAAAAAGTAACAAATTAATAATTTAGTGTAAGTATACGAATGTCAAACGGATTAACGAATATTAAGAGTGAGAAATGTTCCTTATTAGTCTCTTTATAATATTATATTTAATTCAATTTTTTTACTATTTATCTTAAAATTTAAATTAAATTATTTTTTCATCTCATTAATTATTATTTTATTATTACATCAAGAATAAATAAGGAAGAGTGAATTGTCATCTATATGGAATTAATATTGATTCTCTTTATTTTTTTTCAATCTAATAATAAAATATCAATTTATGAGTTGAAAAAGTAAAATATGCACAAATTGCAATATAAGTTAGTACAAAAAATTGAATAAAATATAATAATTTGAGGGGTAAGATAAGAAATATTGTTGGACATACTCTAAAGGATTGTATATCTGACAAAATATCCTCGCAAAAAAAGAAAATATTTGAGAAAATATTTGTTGTCATTATAGGGGTGAGCATTCGATTGGCTCGGCTTGACCGAACCAAACCTAACTGAAATAATAGAACATGATAGGAATCCGAACAGAATTTTGGGAGCAAAATGAACCAATTGAACAGACAGAAAATTGGTCGGTTATTTCAGTTTTTACGAGTAATTCGGTTTTCTTTAACCAAAATGAATTTGATGTTTCTCCAACCATTATAAGGACAATTTTTCAAATGAATTTGCACAAAATTAAGCCTCTATATACTCCATAAACATATCATACTATCAATACTTTATAATAAATCTATGAAGACCAAATATCACACTATCAATATTCCATAATCAATATATGAATACAAAATTAGCAATCCTAAATATTTCATAAAATAATTTATAACAAAATATTTCTTAAAACAATCCTTAAACAACTCTTTTGGAGTAGCTAGGAAATTAGGGTTAAGATTAGGGTTGAATTAAAATATATTATATAAATAGATAATATTCGGTTTTATCGGTTTTTCCGATTGAAAAACTGAAAAATGAATTAACCGATTTAGCAAAAAACCGAATCGAATGAATTTTATGTGAAAAGCCAATCCAAACCACCTTCGGTTCAGTTCAGTTCGGGTTTTGCTCACCCCTAGGCCTCGTTTGGTTGATGGTTTTCCATGGTTTCATAAGGTATGGTATGGTTAAATTCTTATTTGTTTTGATTTTTACATATCTATGGTATAGTATAATATAGTTTTTGTAGTTTTAAAATCATGAATTTTAACAGATTTTATAAATTACCAAAACAATGATTTTATGTGGTTCTCGCTAGTTTATAAATTTAACATTTTTAAAATAACCCTAAAAAATACCATAAAACATCATACTATACCACCACCAAATGAAGGTATTTTAGTCATTTTATCAGTTATACAACCATACCATATCACAAAATCAAACAAAAATAACTATTTAACTATACCATACTATATTATCTTTTCAAACACAACAAATAATAATTACAATAACATATCATACCATACCGTATATTAATAAATCATACTGCCAGTTATTTAAACAGAGCCCCAGTGGTCAATGTCTATATTGACCGTCTCCTTTGGAAAAGTCTTAAGCTAGAATTATAAACTTGAATTACTGAATCCAAATCCACTGAGTGGAGAATTAAGAACTCAATTACTTTAAAATTTTACACAAATTTGTGCATGGCTAAATCAAAATATGTGAAACTTATTACGTCAAAAAAAAAGCCCAGAAAAATACAATTTATGAAACTTATTACGTCAAGAAAAATAGAACTTCCAAGAAGCAATTCGTTGACCAAACTAAACCCACTAATCGGGTGTGAACTCTCTGGCACGACTCTGGACCTAAAACCAGATTTCCTCTCTCTTCTTACAAGTCAAACAATACACACATGACTTACAACTTTACCAAAATACCCTCTCAGCCACCTCTCTTTTTTAAAACAAAATTAAGATGACGTAACAATTCAATTATTTCGCATTTTCCCAATTATAGATTTAGGGTTTAGGTGAAATTAGTAGCCTTTTTCTTTTGGTGAAATTAGTATGGTGAATATAGTTTGTACTGGACTATTTTTTTAGTAGAATATTTTTTGATAACATGAAAGTAATCTCTTGTTCACCTTTCTGTCCATCGAATTAATTATAAAACTACAATACAATTTCTAGAATTAATACTTGGTTAAAGAGTTATAATTAAAATTCTAATAAATCTCACAATACTAATTAAAGGATATAATTGAAAAAAATTATAAAATTTAAATACATTAAGAGTTATAGGTCAAATTTTGGGTTTAAATCTCATGAACAACAAGTATAAAAAAATTAAATATAGTTAACTAACAAAGCTAATATTTTTTAATTCTAGTACAAAAGCAAAAATACCTATAAAAAGCGTATGAAAATTTAGCTACTATTTTTTTGATAAGTACAAGTTTAATCTACCTTAGGCGTGGGAATTGTCGTATGAGCTCGAACGGAACCTCAAGTCTTCAGTATAATTGTCTTACCACTACGGGTGTAATCAAACCGAGTCGAGCTGAGTTTTGGAATATTTAAGCTCGGCTCGACTAAAATTTTTCGAGCTCGAGGAAAATCTTGTTCAAACTCGGCTCGTAACAAGGCTTGCGAGCTCATGAGTTTGTTCGCGAGTTTTTTGAGTTCGACTCAACAAAAACTCAAATAAAATCATAAACGAGATTTCAAGTTCAAATTGGACAAAAATTCTAAAAACAATACATTTAAGTTTAGATTTGTTTAATAAAATCATGTTGAACATACAGTTGAACAAAAAACTATTATAAGTTTTAATTTGTTTCACAAATTCAACATAATATTAAACCTTATGTGAGCATACTTGTACTTTTATAGACATAGTCTATTAATACAAGCTTGCACTTTTGTTAATGTAGCTCAAATATTAAATAATATTTCAAAAATAAGTTTTTTTTCATAATTTAGTTTAAAACATATGTAACCATATATATATACATGTATATATATAAATGAGCCTACAATCGAGTTTGTTCACGAGCGTTATTCATGAACATATAAACGAGTCTGTTTGTTAGCTTTTCGAGTCGAGTTTTTGAGTATTCAAACTCGGCTCGTTTATTAATTCGAGTTTAAAATTTTGTTCAATATCGGCTCATTTATTAACGAATCAAGTCAGTAACAAGCTTTTATCTAACCGAACACCAAATAACACACGAATAACTTGACTTATTTACCATTAGGGGTGTAATTGTCTTCAGTATAATTGTCTTACCACTAGGGGTATAATCAAACTGAGTCGAGCTGAGTTTTGGAATGTTGAACCTTGGCTCGACTAAAATTTTTCGAGCTCGAGCTTTTTCTCGAGCTCAAAATCTTGTTCAAACTTGGCTCGTAATAAGGCTTACGAGCTCATGAGTTTGTTCTCGAGTTTTTTGAGCTCGACT
>CAODLS010900529.1:0-15251 GCA_948243855.1 Flueggea neowawraea | reverse complement strand
GTGAAGCTGTTAGGATGTAGCATTGAAGGCCCCGAGAGTCTCCTCGTATACGAGTATGTTCCTAACAAGAGCCTGGATCAGTTTCTTTTTGGTAATTGTTTCTGCTTTGTATAATTTCAGATAAAGCACATCCGTCTGAATACTGTTTGATGGTAATTTTCAAAGACAGGAAATAATTTGTCTTTTCTGTGCAGATAAGAACAGAAACAGAACTCTAAACTGGAAACAGCGGTTTGATATAAGTGTTGGTACAGCAGAGGGGCTTGCATATTTGCATGGAGGTTCGGAAGTAAGAATCATTCACAGAGACATAAAGAGCAGCAATATTCTTCTTGATGAGAATCTTGCTCCAAAGATTGCCGATTTTGGACTTGTTCGTTGTTTCGGTGCTAATAAAAGCCATCTTAGTACTGGAATTGAAGGAACAATGTAAGTTTCTGTTCGTCCTCAGATTATGATGAACCTGTTTCAGTTATAAACTCAATGCATAATATTTTCTAGTACTGACTAATAGCAGCTATGATTATGACACAGAGGATACATGGCTCCAGAGTACCTTGTTCGAGGAAAACTTACTGATAAAGCAGATGTTTACAGTTTTGGAGTATTAGTTCTTGAAATCATAAGCGGCAAGCGATGTAACAACATTATAGAGGATTCTGGATGGCTTCTGCAAACAGTATGATCTTAAAACTTGTCTAACCACATTCCTGTCTTATTACTTTTATCATTATTTTTCTGTTCTGAGAGATTTCCATTTCTCGGCTTCAGGTATGGCAATTGTACAGGTCAAACAGAGTAGTTGAAATTGTCGACCCTCGCATTGGATATGATTTTCCAACACAAGAAGCATCACATGTGCTTCAAATAGGGCTCCTATGCACACAGGCCTCAGTTTCCTTAAGACCATCAATGGAACAAGTAGTTAAAATGCTGACTGATAGAAACGCAGTGATATCAATACCAAGACAGCCTCCTTTCATCAATGCAACCATGATAGATCCTGAGAGCTCTATCAGGTCTTAAAGTACTAACAGTTTTGTGTCAAATGCTGCAACAAAGGTTGTAGCTTCCTACACTTCCACAGAGTCCTATAGTATGCAAAGTTCTAATCGTAGACATTCAAGAAGTGATGAATTAGTGGTCATAGTAGATACCTGCTAAATTTTCCATTAAAATTTTAGGCAGACAAACAAAACTCCCCCTTTTTTTTTGTCTGAGCTATGAGGCGTTCAGCTTCCATGTTCATTTTACAAAATCTCATGTAGAAGAGGCTTCGGAGAATCCGAATTTGCGAGCTTACCAAATTTCTCAACCTCAAATTTGCAAAGATTCAGGTATTAATTACAAATGAAAGTATAGCATTATGTTTTAAAGATTTACAGCATCACTATACTTTTTTCTGTATCTACTTTTTATTGGTTATGTTTATTGTAGAGGGTTCTGAATTTCCCTGACGACAAATATGTTGTGAGCTTTCAAGTGTTATTGATTGCCTTCATAATTCTCAAAGGTTGGGTGGTTGCTGTGGGACCTATCAGATCCAACTCTTTCAATTGTAGGCTGCCTACGCAGTTATTGTCGACATTTTTCTTCGTAATCTTCTTTTCTTTGTTTTTAATAGTTTCCTATTTGTCATGGTGTAGTTTTTTCATAACTTCGTCATTGCATGGTTTAGACATTTTGCATTCTTAGAAGAGTAAATTATCTTTCAATATATTATTAACTCAGTAGTTAATGTATTGGCCTTAGAAGACTACTTACCAACAGAACAAGAGTTCAAATCACAAAAATACACTCGACTTAATTTCCACATTTTAAACGTTTTATAATATTAGATAAATATTTTAAGATAAAAAACTTCAATGTTTTAGTGTTTCTTTGAACTTAAATCTCTCCTTCCAAGACTGGTTTAATATAGTAACTCGAAATTAAGCTACGTAAGCATGCTCATTTATGTTTATTCATGTTATTTCATATGAAACAGCTCAGATGACAGGTGTGGTGTCTGATGCTGATGTTTAGGCACTTTCAGACTTCAACAATTTAATGACGTCCAAATCCAATGCGAACGGGTGTTGTGGTAGTTATAAATGAATGAAAGAAGCGAATGTGACAACATGAATTGGCAATGCAAATGCCACTTGCGAAATTCTTAAATGGGCAATGTTGATCAATTCAGAACCAACAAAAAAGCGAACCCGTTCATATGGTATGTCATTTTAGCCCATATTTGTGTCCTCCATTCACCGACTTCGTTCATACTAGTAAACCTGTTTGAGTCGGCAGTTCCAATAGCTAAACTGTAACAGGATGAAAAAGTATAATGCAAACTCATCAGGATTCTGAAAAAGGAAAAACTAATACAAACCAAACTCTTGTCTCTGTATAAGCCAAGCTCAAGGAACCCATTACATTTCTAACCAACATACTCTGTACAATGAAAGAGGCACATAATTTATGTCAAATTTATACTACTTTATCAATATTAACTGTTGGATATAAATCAACTCTACTTGACTTATCGATAAAAAAACTCGACTTGACTTGACAAATATATACTACTTTAACTAGTGAAGAAGAAAAAGTACTACTCTTCATCCACAATGGTACTGATTTCGCCTTTCTCGAGAAGATCATAGAACTCTCTGGTTCGCCTTTGGTTGTTCCACTGATGCATCTTCCACAAGGTTCCTGCAACAAGGGCGAGGCTCATCCCGTATATTCTCTCTTTCACCACACTTGGCCCCTTGTATGCGGCATGTGCTATCCTTGGTGCAGCCGCCATATTTTCTCTCTAAAATCAACCACTTTCTACAATACAAATATGACATTAACTTATTTTTAGTTTTATGCTGAATTGTGCCGAATATGTTACAGGGTAGAATTAAACAATTATGTCACAAAATTTGAAGAAAAAGAGAGGAGTTCTTTCACAAATTTCAGAAAAGTGAAAATAAATATAAAAATACGATAGTCTTACTATGTTCTTGCAAAATTTGGTATAAACAAAAATAAACCAAAAGAGTACCAATTTTTTCTTTTAAAAAACTATTTTTACAAAACAATTAGAACCTATTTTTACACATAGTTTCAGTATTCATAGTTTCAGTATTAATTCCATGTAATTTCTTTTAAAAAAAAAGAACAATGCTCACCAATCACCATGATGCCGCAAAATTTGTTTTGAGAAAAATAAGAAAATATAACCACTGCTTTGAAACCTTTGGATACTCTACTCCAGGTACTTAGGCACAAATAAAAAAATCCTTCTTAATTACATCAGTAACTTAAATTAATCGTTAAATCTAGGAGTTAATCGTGATTTAGACTATGATCCACTTAAGGATGTGTTTGGTGCACTACATAAAACTATTTCTCTTTTACAAACGTGTATTTCTCAATCACTTCTCTTTTCTTATTTTTTTTTCTCATTAAAAAATAGTACACTCAATAAAATCATTCCAAGATCAATCCAAGGCTCAACCATTCTCATGGTTTCATCAATAACTAATGTTTTTCAGAACTAGGAAGAACAAACAAAGCATTTAAACCAAGTATTTACCATTTAGAAGAACAAAAGGAAAGGGGAAGAAAAAAAAACATGGCATGAATTAAAAGCAAGAACTGTAATTTATAGATTAGAGAAAATTTAGTGTATGCGTACCAGAGTGAGAGGAAGAGGCAGGAAAGTTTGCAGCTTGATGGCTCTGAACAGCAAATGTAGAAGAACCCGGAAAGAAAATAAGATGGGTCTAGCATATGAACCGACAGATCGTCTAGGCTTGTTAGATTCGTGGGGTTAATAATACTGGTGCTCACATAAGTTTTTGGTTTATTCAACTTTGGTCACAAAAGAAAAAAATGATACCAAACGGTCACACCTAGATTTTTTTGCTACAACGTGGTCACTTGCCCAAAAAAGTTACCCAACTAAGCAAAAATCTGCCACGTAAGTTTGCGATGCAGCTTGTCTCCACACACGTGGCATGCCTACGTGTCAATACAAATTCCACACCCTAAAGGAGAAAATGGAGGTTTTGAGGATGGGTTTAGGGGGGAGAGAAGTGTCTCGTGTGGAATTTGTATTAACACATAGGCATGCCATTTGTGTGGAGACAGGCCGCATCGTGAACTTACGTGGCAGATTTTGCTTAGTTGGGTAATTTTTCTGGGCAAGTGACCACATTGTAGCAAAAAAATCCAGGTGTGAATAGCAATTTTTTTTTTCTTTTGCGGTCAAAGTTGAGCACATTAAAAATTTATGTGAATACCGGTATTATTAACTCTAGATTCGTGCCACATAAACAACATTGTTGTTTTTTCTTTTTCTTGTCTTTTCTTTTCGTTTCTTTTCACTATTAAAAGGACTCCTTTTATTTTATTTTATTTTATATTGTCATGAGCTCTCATTATGTTTCAGATTTGGGGTGACTCTAATGGTTGTCCTTATTTTGAGATGATTGTCACGTCACATTAATTTTTATTAAATTTTCTTTTCATTAAACTCTTACTCATAATAGTTATACTTATCTTTATATTCAAATATGAGACTCACAATCATTTCTCTTCTCAATTAATTTATTAATGTTCTACAATCATAATAAATAAATATATTAAATCTAATTTTTATACTTTTATTTAAATTAGATTACAATTTTAATATTTTTAAGTCCTATTAATTAGGCTAAATTATGTGAATTTTTTTAAAATTATATTTTCTATAAATTAGTTGAATGACAAATAAAAAAATAAAACTTGTACGTAAAAAAATGACTAGTTTTACCAGCTAGCTCACAACAGCTAGTTTTTAACAAGTTTTAAAAAATTAATTAATTACTTAATGCCATGAAAGAAAGAAAATACATTACATAATGCAATAAAACAATAAATTACATTAACAATAATAATACCCTAGTTTGAATTACAAAATAAAAAAATAAAATACAATAGTTATTGCAAAGAATAAAATACATTGCTTAATGCCATGTTTTTCTTTGATTATCGCACAAATTTGAGCGTGCACTTTGCGCTATTCGGGAGACATAATTGAAGTATCCTTTAGCAATATATCAAATTCGGCAAGCTTTTCAAACCGCTCTTGATTTTTTGCTCTAGTATCCATTCTCTCCTTCAATTTGTCCCATTGCCTTACCAAAACTTCAATCAAGCTTGGTGTACTCTCTTTTCCTTTCCCCTTCCTCCTCGACTTGGCCTTTCCCTTCACTGTTTATTGGCCGAGTGGACACACTTCGACTTCTTCTTCCTCAACTCCAACACTTGTATCGGCATTGAAAGAAGTTGTATATGCACCATTTTCATCATTTTTTGTCCTTTTCGATGACCTAGAAATGGGTAAAACCGGTTGCCACTTCGAATCATCTTTGAGCATTACCCAAACGTGTTCATGCGTGAAATATTTTTTTCGACTTTGATGGTACAATTCACGAGCAAGTTGTTTTATTTGGTCGTCGCTCCAACCACTTCGATGCTCACTCAACAATCGATTGTAGAATTGGTTAAATGTGTTAACCTGTGGAAGCATCCAATACCAATGTTGCTTCTTGCTTGCACGTGTTCTTTCAGAATCGGATTTTTTTATGCATGTTGAAATAATCACCGATCCTTCCTTAAAATGCCTCCTCCCTTTGTGCATTGCCGACAACACAATTGGTTGAAATAGTATCCCAGCATTCGATCGTCCTCTAGGGTCCACGTTTGACTCTTCTCGCCCCCATCTATATTGAGTGGTTCATTCAAATTGAAATCCTCCATTCGTGGTTAAACAGATATTGAGGGGGTTTGAGAATTTGACACCGAACATGGATCCGATGCGTTTGAAGTGCGAGATGCCCCATCTAGTGGTGAATTATTTGAAAATTTTGTTCGAAAGTAAGGATAGGCAAAATTTTTAGAATTTTGATTGTACATATTCGGTGGAGGAAAAAAAGGATATGATGACAAATTGGGTGCGCTTTGAGAATTTTAAGGAAATAAAATATTTTGTGGATACCATAGGTATGGTAGGTTTGAAGACTTTTGGAAATTTGGTGGAAAAAAAAAACCATATAGTTGGTTTTGAGAATTTGACGCATTGTTTGAATTAGAATTTTGGGGAAAAAATTGATCTTGGTTTGGATCCATTTGACAAAAGAAAAATATAGATGTATAATTGAAAAATATAGGAGAAGAGATTGTGTGTGTTTGATGAGAGAAGAGAGAAAAATTTAATTGGAATTGTGAATGAAAAATAAATAAAATGGAAATTGTGGTATTTATAGATGTATTTGAAAAGGGAAAAAAAGGGAAGTGATCGTTTGAAACAAATGGTCCCCTAAAAAAAATTCAAACGGTCCTCTATAAAAATATATTTTTTAACTTCAACTGTCAAATGACTGTTGGAGTCAATTTTTTTAAAAAATACCCTTTGGTCCCACTTTGAGCGGAAGGCATTTGCCTTCAACTCAAGCCGAGCATTCTCTCCACAATGTGGAGGGGATGGCAGCCATTGAGCGCTGCATATACCTTTATCATATACTCAGTGTATCATGTCATCTTCAATGCTCTCTCTATTTTTAAAAAGTTAAATATATTATTTAATTCAAATTCTTTGTATTATTGATCTAAAAATTTGAATTTGGTATATTTTTTTATCTCATTTATTAATATTTTATTACTAATCAAAAAAATATAGAGTGGGTTTAATTCTCTTTCTTTATTTTTAATGTAGAAATTTGAACCCTTTTTATATTTTTTTGATGTAATAATAAAATATTAATAAATAAGATAAAAAAGTAGACCAAATTCAAAGTTTTAGATAAATAATAGAGAAAATTTAAATTAAATAATATATTTTGACTCTTTAAAAATAGAGAGAACATTGGGGATGCTCTCACTACACTAGTGTTTCTAAATGAATTTAACCGAGATTTTTCATATTTCTAAAGATTATTTTTGATAAAAATAACGAGTATTTTTAATTTTATAAATTTAAAATAAATTTTTAATGGTATTTTTAATTATTTTCTTTATTTTGTTCTCTCATATAATATAAATGTATAGACAACTCAAAGAAATTGATTATAAAAAATAAAATAAAATGAAAAAAATACTCCTTCTGTCCTACAATGATAATTCACTATTATTTTTTAAGATTTTCCAGAATGGTTGTCACTTTTTTAAATAAATTTTATTTTTTGTTCTACTTTTCAGTTTTTGCCCCTCATTAATGGATGAAGACTTTTAATATCCGACTAAATCTTCATCATATTTATTATATAAGTAAAGATACAAAAATAAAAATGACAAAATCTGCTAACAGAAGCTTTAGTTTAATCTATGATAATTTATGTTCATTGATTTGATACTCATATAAAGTGCAAACATTCTTTTCAGGTTACCATCGTTGATAGATCTTTTTGCTTGACTTGAGTTTGAAGTTTGTAGATAATAGTACGAGTCACAAGTTAGTCGGTTAGTGTTCTAGACTCTCTCCTCCTCAGTATTTATATATATAATTAGTTAAGTCTCTTTTGGCTTGCATTATAAAATTTTAAAATTGCTTTGTATATATGATTTGTATTAATATATATTATTATGTTTGCATAAGACAAAGTATTTTTCATAATTGTCCAAAGTGACTGAGGCTGGCGGTAATAACCTAATGTTTATAAGTAGACGTTCCAAGTTCAAATCTTGGTAAAAGTAAGAAGTAAAATAATTAATTTAAATTTTGTCCACCTTTTATCTTTTTTTTTAAAAAAAAATATTTTTCATAATTATAGTTTAAAAAAGATGGAAAGTATGAGAGCGTTACGCAACTTCATGCATAAGTTATTTGTTTAAGATTTTGAGTCACCATAACAAGCTCATAATATGACACATGTTACATAAGTTAAGCGTGAGGTTGCAACTAACTAATTCTATCCTCTTTAATCAATATGTTAATTAATTCAACTTAGTGAACACGTATCTCATTCGTAGTAAGCGTCTATTTATTTATATTCAATTCATTTGTTTACTTATAAAAAATAAATAGGTTTAAAATGACACCGATTATGTTATGGGTGATTTAACTGAGAATGAAGTTCACAACTTAAGGGTGTTACAAAAAAATCTAATAATTGTATTGTTTGATGTGTAAGTCAAAACATATGAAAGTATAAATTACAACAATTGTTTATAATTATTATGAATAAATATTTTAATATAAATATAAATACTCTATTTTCCACACTTTGCATAATTATTACAGATCAAAATTAATAATCAACAAAGAAGAACCGTACATCAGAATCAATCGTTAGAGGTCCAATCCAAATTTACACGTTTGATAGTGCGTCGATAATAGAAATAAGTTGATTGAGAAACTAAATGAGGTCCTTTACACATTTGGGGACTACAAAAGAAATTATAATATACCTAAGGGTCCTTTTAAAGGACCCATAATTGAAATGGAATTGAAGAATTGGAGAATTGGTCTAGGGATTTCTAAATTTTTTAGTTTGGATGACACAAAGAAATGACAATTTCAACTCTTTCACAATTCCACAAAATTTAAAATACTCTTACTCCAATTCTTAACCTTATCCTCAAAAATTGCCAATTCATCACCCTCAAAACTAAGAATGGCAATGGGGCGGTTCGTAGACGGATTATGGTATCCTATCCCCGCCTCACAATGTATATTTTCCCCTACCCATCCTGTAACCACTTGGGTATGAAAATTAGCTCCCATCCAATTCCATTTCCGCCATGCCCAAACGTGAAATATTTACTTATAAATATTAGGTAATTATTATCAAACTCAACTCATGGGAGATCAATGGGTCCTTTACACATTTGGGAACTACAAGAAAATTACAATATACCTTTTGTAATTCTCCTAACGTAATAACAAATAAAAATTCAAAATAAATAATAAAAAAATAATATAAAAGCTTCATTTCATCCTCAATTCTTCTACGGTTCTACCTACTGCAATTACTTCCAAATCCGATTATAACCCGATTCTCGACCCCACTCCATAACCAAACAACTTTACCTCTTCCGAATGGTTTTAAGAACAAGGCCTTCTTCTTCATCTTCTTTCTCTGCCTTACCATCCACTGCTCTCCAACTGAAACTCTCTTCTTTTTTCACCATCAGATATGAATCCTCCCTTGAAACCTCTCATTCACTCACCACCACCACTTCCGATGCTCAAAAACGTACACAGCTTGACAAGTTCCTCAAAGTAGACTGTAAGTCAGGTAACGTAACTCTCCGTCAAGCACTTGGCTTCTTCAATTTCATGATCCACATGCAACCCACTCCACCCCTCTCCGAATTCAACATTTTATTATCCGCATTAGCTAAAAATGAGCATTATTATAATGTTATTGCATTGTTTACTAAGGTGGGTTCCGTTGGATTGTTCAGAGATCTTCAGACTTGGAATATTTTGATGAATTGCTTTTGTAGTGTCAAAAGGGTCTCTGATGGGTATGTGGTTCTGGGTTGTGTTTTTAGGCGGGGCTGGAGGCCAGATGTAGTGACTTTTAGTACCTTGGTGAAGGGGTTTTGTATGGAGGATAAGATTAATGAGGCAGTTACATTGTTTAAGAAAATGCTTGTAGTTTGTTGTCAAGCTAATGTCGTTACTTATAATACATTGAAGAATGGGCTATGTCGAACCGGGAATACAAATATTGCCCTCAAGTTGCACGAAGAAATGGTGAAAGGGAAAAGTGAATTTGGTATCAAGTGCAACCCTAATGTAGTTAGCTATAATACAATAATCGATGGTCTTTGCAAGGATGAGTCAATGGATATGGCAAAACAACTTTTTGTTGATATGAAGGAACGTGAAATTTCGCCCAACGTTATCACATATAACTCCCTCATACATGGCCTTTGTTTTGCGGGTAAGTGGGAGGAAGTTAAAGGTTTGTTTTCGGAGATGTTTAATCGAGATGTACGACCTAATGTGGTAACATTCAGTGCGTTAATAGATGCACTTTGCAAACAGGGGAAGATGGAGGAGGAGAGAGTCTTTGTTGGTTTTGTAATTCTGGGTCGTATTTACAGAAGTGGATATAGGCCGAACGTCGTGACGTTTGCTACTATGATTAGAGGGTTGTGTATGATGGATAAGATTAATGATGCAATTAGGGTATTTAAGAGTATGGGTTCAGTTGGCTGTTCACCTAATGTTGTTGTTTATAATACTTTGATTAATGGGCTGTGTCGAAGTGGGAATATGGATATTGCTCTTAGATTGCATGAAGAAATGGTGAAAGAGAAAAGTGAATTCGGTATTAATTGCAAGCCTGATCTAGTTAGTTATAATACCATCATCAATGGTCTTTGCAAGGACGGTTTAATAGAAAAGGCAAAACAATTTTTTTTTGAAATGAAGGAAAGAGGAATTTATCCTAATGTTTTTACATATAACTCACTCCTTCGTGGTTTATGTTTTGTGGGTGAATGGGACGGGGCTAAGGGTTTGTTTTTTGAGATGTCCAATCAAGGTATACAGCATGATGGGGTGACATTCAGTACACTAATAGATGCATACTGCAAGGAGGGAAAGATGAAAGAGGCAAATGAACTTTATGACCTCAAGGTTCAAAAAGGGGTGGAGCCTAACATTGTCAAGTATAACACATTGATGAACGGGTTTTGTTTGGCGGGTTCAATTGATAAAGGGAGGGAGCTTTTTGAATCCTTGCGGAGGAAGGGATGTCAACCTAACGTGGTCAGCTATAATGTATTAATGAATGGATTTTGCAAGAACAAAAAAATACTGAAAGCTTTAAATCTTTATGAGGAAATGATTCAGAATGAAATTAGACCTGATATTGTCAGTTGTAACACCTTACTAAGTGGTCTTCTCCAGGTGGGTAAGGTTAGAGATGCAAGAAAGCTGTTTGGTGAAATGCAACTTTATGATATTATGCTAGATTCTACGATTTATGTTGTCTATCTCAATGGGCTTTGCAGGAATAATTGTGTTGCAGAGGCATCAGACTTATTTCACAGGTTAAGAAATCAAAAGTTAATTGATGTTGAAATCTTCAACTCTTTCATTGATGGCCTCTGTAAGGTAGGGAAGTTTGAAATTGCATGGAAATTATTCTACAAATTTTGTGGTGAAGAGTTGGAGCCAAGTGTTGTAACATATACTATTCTTGTGCATCATGTGAGATAGGTCCATTGGAAAAGGCTAATGAGCTTATATTAGAAATGGAGAAGAAAGGTTGTGCGCCAGATGTTGTCACATTTAACACGTTGATGCGCGCGTTCAACCGAAGTAATAAAATTTCAAAAGTAGTCGAGCTTCTTCACAAAATGAAAGAGAGAAATGTTTCTCCGGATGATTTTACAGTTTCAGTGGTAATGGACTTACTCTTAAGCGTTGAAAACTACCATGGATATCTGAATTTGCTTCCAACATTTTCCATGCGAAAGTCAAGAGAAAAATCTCCTCATCCACATTGGTTTGACTTCAGCAGAGAAACTTAACTAGAATTCTCAGTGGGCAACTCTCCAACAAGACATTGCACGGTATTAATGCTGGTTCTGGGCTTTGCATGATAATACAGCTTAGATGAATAAATTATGTGCTATTTTTGTTCTTTGGATATATTTTAAGTAGTCAATTAAGAGAAATGTGTTTGCAATATACGTTATCAATTGGTTTGCTGACAATTCCTGCAGCTACGCTACTCTGATATATACTAGCTATTCTCTTCTCTGTTATTCAATTTCTGCCTCTGGATCTAAAATTCAGGAGGATATACCTGGCTATAACGGGTATCTTATCAGCCTCGGTATTGTTGGAGGAATGATTGTTCTCATATGCAGTGGAGGTAATTTCTGACCTGATTAGATATTCACTGGAATTCTCCTTAGTGGCATGTTGTTTTAAAATACGTGAATGCTTTTTTCTACTTCCGCAGATGGATTGACCAAGATTTCTCAATATGCAGTTTCATCAACCTAGAGTTTGTTGTTGATAATGATTTAAAGTAGCCTAACTTAATTATTTGGTAGCCATATTACATTTCAAAAAATTAAAGCATTGCAAATTTCTTCTCAAATCAAATATTAGAGAGAGACATTGAGAATTTCATTTTTTATGCTGCATTCCGGATTATTTAGGTCAAATGTCAACATTTTACATGCAGAAATTTATTTCTCGCAAAATGACAATAACTAGTACCGATTTTTGGGGGAGAGACATATGTAGGTTGGTACAATCAGGGTATCACCATAATCAGGATGAACAGAGATACCGTACAGGTCTGGCTTAGCTCATGAACTCTTAAACGGGAAGATTCCTAGCTACTTAGACTTTTAAGATAACAGCGACTATCAAGAACTAGAAGAAAGAAGAGCTAGTATCCGTCCAACGCGCAGGAAAGAGAAGACTGGAAAGGCGAAGGGCTAGACAGAGAAGATCAAGGAGCTCCTTTCCAACAGGAAAGGTGCGCCGCAAAAGGCGCCTATGCCTTGGGGAAATTACCAAGCAAGCAAGAACCTTTAATATCTTTTGAGCGAATTGGGTTTGAATGATATGTAGCCAGTGAAAAAGAGTTAATATTTTTCTGCAAAAATTTGCTTTAGTTAAAACTTAGCTATTTTTCCATGATTCCCTTGAAAAGGCAGTCTGCATACACACATTTCGACAACTGTGTGTCATTCATTTCTTTTTTGTGATACCTTTTCGTTTGCTAGTAAAATAAAGAGTCAACATGCACTCCCTAAAAATAGCTAATAAAATTCACTCTTTATTTTAATTTTATAAAGAGTGAGCTGAACTTCATTTTTTTTAGAATAATTTCTTATAATAAAAAAATATTGTAAATTTAAAGAGAACATTAGAGATATAAGAGGTTTATTCTATAAGAATATTGTATGATGATGATATAAGAGCTTCCACAGTAAATGCAAGTTGTGAACTCACACAGAAATGATGCCCCTGTCCTAGGTAGTATTCAACAATGGCAGTTGATGCTGTCCTCTGAATAACACGAGTCAATTCATCAAACTAGGATGCGAAATAAAAACACCGTGCAGTTTCAGATTACGCTTTGACAAAATATCTACCACATTTCCTACATTTTTGTGGTTGCCAACTCATGTGCAACCCTGAAGTATGGTCAAGAATCAGAGAAATAAAAACACACTCTTGAACCCCGTCAATGGATCTGCTTCCTTCCTGTTTTCAGCCATTTCCAACGAGTAACGCTGCCGTTTCGATCCGCCTGGAGAAAACTGCTGCTTCCTGGCATTCTCCATGGAGCTTCTTGACTCTGCTGATCGAGGCTTGTCCTTCACCATCGAAATGTCATAAGATAGCATTTGAATAGAAGACAGATCGTTCTTGCTGTTGCCTGAAACTTTCGGAGTGAAACTTCTTAAACTGTTGTGTGTTCCACCAGGTTCCAGTTCCGAAATGGTTATCCGATCACTTGTGAACTTGTCAGAATTTGTATTGTTCACCATGTCAAATGCAGTTGTGCAGAAATCAGGTTGATTCTCATTGAGGCCGTCCAGTTGCCAGACAGGAGACTCAGATTGGAGGGTCCTTGATACAGCTGCAAAGTTCTCAGCTTTTCTCCGGATGTGAGCAAAGATTGTTTCTTCGGTTAAACTATGCAGCGGCTTTTCTTCAGATTCAGGTGATCACTCACCTTCAAAATCAACAGACAACTAGGCATTGAGAGAAAGAAAAAAAAAACACGGCAAGAGAGGAAGGGAAAACAAAGAGAACAGAAGAGAAATGCACCTGTGACAGGATTTATTGTACAAAAATTTTCAGCAGCAGTGTGATGCTTTGGAGTTGTTGATAACGTCACCATTGTTTTCTTCTCCATCTTTAGGTTCTGAATTTTGAAGGAGCTCTTCTATAGAAACATCCGGCTCACCACAAATTTCATGGTCCTCCAGACGAGATCGTTTTGTTGTGAGAGGCCAGGACACAGATGATAAGTAATGGTCATTATGCGAGGCAGCCAAGACAGGAAAATTTTTGGCCTTTTCACGTATGTGGTCAAATATTGTTTGCTCTGATGGAATTGCATTATCTTTCTTCGTCTCGACCTCAACTTTGGAATTTCAATGTAAAATTAATCTCAACGTCTGTAACATAAAGAAATAACTTTTTCAATTTTGTTGAAGTTATACCTTCTTCTTCGGAATCTTCATCTATGAGTTTGAAACTTGGCCTGGTATCATAAACAGGATAATGTAAACTCATATATGACAAGATCTAATGATATCTAGCAGATGAAAATTATGGTGGTAAGAGCAGAATGATATATTATTGGAGGAAGAAACACTCACATTGAATCGCATTTGGTTTGAGATTTTAGTACTTTGCCGAACTTTTTGGATATAGCAGAAGGGGCTGTTTCATTTTCATCTTCTATGACACAAATTTCTTCTAGTGGAGGCAAAAAGGAAGGCTTCTTATAGCTGCGTTTCTGATTTATGTCTGAGCTGTTGTTTATTAAATGAAGTGTTTGGTGGGAATCAAGACCAACTGCACGAACATCAAATAAATGATACATCATGGAACTTCACAAATTCCAAGAAGAAATGTGAACAGGAAAGGATCTTAACTGTATTCTTCAAAAATAAGATCAGCTTTGACAGTCAGCTTCTTTTGTTGCAAGTTGGACAAGAGAATTGTAGCACTATATGGGCTGAAAAACAATAACATAACATAGAGTTTGAATGAATTTACTATCCACCTAAGCATTCTATGCTTGTAATGACTCAAATTGTAGTACTTGATGTGTAAAAATATAATTTCAGAGTTATGATTTTGCTTTTGCAAACCATTTCCAATATATTGTAATTTCGACTTTTTTTTTCCTAAAATGTCTTTGTGAATTCAAATAATTCATCATGCGGACTGAAAGAGAATATTGGTGCCTTATATCTATATTGAAAAAGTAACTATGGGGCCAAGAGTTGAGTCTGCATACCTTGAGAACTGCTCTACCCTGTAGAAGACAATTCCGATAAACAGAATGTAAGTAAAAGAAGAAGAAAAATAATGTACAAGATTGAGAATGATTTTGTCGACAATCGTCACAAAACCAGTTACATAAAGAAGAATTTTTTTTATGAGCACAATAAAAAGAGGAATATATAAAATTCAGCTTCTCTTTTGTATAATTTTGCTTTTGCGTTCTGCTTGAACTAATTCTTGTATCATTTACAAAAAAATCAGACCTTATTTTCTCATGAAAGTGAAT
>CAODLS010900524.1:0-11885 GCA_948243855.1 Flueggea neowawraea | reverse complement strand
CTGAAGGCTAGCCATCTGATCTTCCACCCCTTTTGCACTTACTTTCGCCTCTTCAAGGAGCCTTTCAAACTCCAAAGCTCTTTGGGTCTCGGACTCAGCACGCGAACCACTCTGTTTGTGCAGCTCTTCAAATTTCTTTGCCTCACCAACGGAGTTTTCTAACTCTTGTTCTAACTCCTGCATCCTCTTTCTTGAATTCTCAAGGTCAATGCCGAGATTGTCAAATGTTTCCTTCACCTCAGTCAACTCTTTGTGCTTCATTTCTTTTTCTTGCAAAGCCTCTTGCAACATGCTGAGCTGTAAACTATGCTTCTCCTCAGCTTCCACCATCTACTCCTGCAGTTTCTTATGGTTGAGTTCAAGTTCCTCGTATCTCTTTCCACTTTCCTCTAATTTCTCATTCATGAGGAGGACCTCGTTTTTCATCTTTTCATTGTCAGATTCAGAGTGCTTTAATGCTTCTGCAGCTCTTTTCAATTCAATCTCAAGGTCATTCATCTTCTCTTGGGCTTCTAGTAATTCCCTTGCTGAATCGCTTAAGCTTCTTTCCACGACAGAAGGTTTATCTTCCTCTGCAGGTTCTGCTTTCTCTGCATGAGAAGTATCTTTCACTTCAAATGATTCCTTCTCTACCTTTATGAACTCTCCATCAATTTCATCTTCTTCTTTCTTTCCTTCTTTTTCAACTTCCGGCAAGTCTCCATTCATTTTCTATATCAATGCAACATGAACAATAAAAAAATGGAAAATAGAAAGCATCATCAAGGCATTTGCTACTGGTTTTATTCTGAGCAAGTCAAGAATTATAGCTTCGTAGTTATTTATTGTTTTATTTTTGTTCAACAAGTGTAGCATGTTTGCTTTAACTTCTTGCAGTAATTATCATTATAATATATTTGGTAACGAATTCATGCTGATTGGAATGAAAAACACTCTCAAAATACAGAGAAATCGAAGCATATTGAGGAAATTAAAATCATAAAATTACTTTATTATGTAAAATTAGACTTCAGAGCAGTAGATGACAGTAAGTAGCGGAAAGAACACATCAATGCCAGGAAATATGTTTGTATAAATTAATTTGGCTATATTTTAGCAAAGATCATTACATATACGAAGCATAAGTGTTGAGAGTGTTGCTAGCTCAATAATGGAAAGCAGGTAGAACTCATAAAAAAAAAAAAAGCATTCTCAGGTATTTAATGTTTACGTATCAAGAATTAAGCAAAAAATACTAGCACGGTCAAGTAAAACATGTTTAAGTTCCAGCTAGCAAGCAATCATAGCAATTTGACTACTATGATTTTTCTTCTTTTTTCCTTTTTATCATAACAACATACAAGCACATTTTTCTTTTTCTAATAAAATAGGAAAATTTACCTTGACTGGTTCAGTTGTGTCCTCAACTTCCACCTTACCAACTGGGACTTCAACACTAACTTGGGTTTCTTCTTCCATATTCCAAGCTGCAGTTTTGTAAATTTTCTTCTGAAAATACCAGAAAGAATTAATTTAGAACTAAACAAAGAACCATCTGAAAAGCATGAACTTTTTAACTATCACACACATTTCGTTTGTTTCTTCCTTAATGCTTTTCAAGCAGAAAGAGAATGAAATATTCATGTCCAATATCATAAAAAAGTTATGGTGCAAGCATAATACCCTAACTAAACAATAAAGGGTCACATAATTGAAGCATGAGGTTATCATGGTCAAACGTTTGACTATGCAGGCGCCAATATTAAAAATAAAAAAGGTTGAAGCTTTTTTTTTTTACAAGGATTGAATTTTATGATTAATAAGAAGTTTAGATTAAGAAACTGTATTTGCTGCTTGGGAAGTACTCTCAATGACCAAAATATATGTTCTATATGAGCAAGTTCGGAAGTTTCATGAATTTATACAACTCAACTAAACTAAGCCTTAATCCCAAGTTAATTGGGTCATTGAAGTTTCATGAATTTATGAATAACAGATTTTTTTTTTCTCATAGGCGGATAACAGAAATTAGAAGAACAAAGATATTCTACTATACATGAATTTATGAACAACAGAAATTTATTTTATTGATATCTGGTAACATGAATTATCTGTTCCACCTAAAACACATAAAAAAAATCAGTTAACTTTTCTAAAAAAATATTTTTAAATTTTTTATAGGAAATAATGCATTTCTTTATTCTATTTTCGTTGGCTAAAAAACTTATATGGTTGGAAGAAAAATAAAAATATTATAACAACTTTTTTTTCCCACAAAGATCCTAACAACTTTTGATTGAGCTGGAAATCGGGCACCGAATTTGATTGTAGGATTGTTTGAAACAGAAATAACGTCACTGCTATGGCATCTATAAGAGGAATATATATATATATATTCAGAGAGAGAAATACATATACATAAAAGATGCAAACTGTAACATTCTGCTTATTTTCAACCTACTCCTAGAAACTTCACTCTAAATAGCAATACTTCAAAACAAAAATGCAAATGCAAATTTCTAATTACAATGATCGATTCTAAATTATCACCTAACCGTAACAATCATAAATCAAATTCACAGACCTGAATCCATCTCAAGATGATCAGATAGAAAGGTCAATATAATAATCAGACATGAATCAGAAATATAGCTACGATCGATCAGTAACAGTTAACAGGAAAGTGTCATGCCGATTCTGATCAGATACCGAAACGTCTCAATCACACGATCACAGCGCAAAACACATCAAGCAATAATAAATGAAACAAGCTCGTTTACTCATAACATGAAGATTAGTAGAAAACGCAGATCAGAAATATAAGCGGAACATAAATTTAATAGCATAAATAAAAAGGAGAGATGAAAGAAGAACTTACTTTTGTATTGTTATGTGATTGTGGTTTGAAGGGAGAGTCGTTCAGAGAGCAGAGAGGAGAGGAGAGAAATGGGAGAGTATTGGGAGGAAGATGATGGAAATTTGAAAGCCGAAAGGAATGAGAGAGAAGGCGAGAGAGAATCTTTGGGATATAAAGGAGGGCAAAGAGAGGGAGTGGACTCCACTTAGTAGTCGGTGGGTCCCTTTCAATAGCCAATCCACCTATGGTAGGGCCCCATGGCTGCCGGTTTATTTTCTCTTTGTTTTCGCCCTGCCGTTTGGCTTTTATTTACAATGTTATCATAACGTCGCTGTTTTCTTTTTTCAAGGCAAAACACATTTAAGGCCCCTCAACTTGTAAGAAAAATCCATGAAGCCACATAAATTGAAGTGTTACCTATTAAGCCCCTCAATTACGGATTTGACAAAATATAAGCCCTTTTCTCATGATTTTTTTGAGTGTTCATGTTAAGTACGATTTCTGGAGAGTGAGAGTAAAAACTAAATGTTGATGTAGCATGGTAAATATGTAAAAAAAAATCGAAACAACAAAAGACTTTGGTTTATATAAAAACCGAACACATTAAAAATCTTATCTATAACAAAAATACCCACTAATCCTAACAAAAAGTTGTCTTGCACGGCCATGCCACTTCTTTGCTTTAAGAAATCTTCGTTTTCTTCCTATTTTCGTGGGTTTTCTTGGGCTTTTCCATTTGCATCCTTTTTGCACCTTTTTCCATTCATTTTTCTCCAAATTTATCATCCTACAATCATCACAAACATTATAAGAATTTTTCCACAAAATCATGGTTTAAAGAATAAAAATAGATAAATTCTTTTTTGAATTAATGTGTAAATTAGCATATATCAAAAAGCCAAAACATATATATCTTTTTGTGGGAGCCTCTATTTTTTAACAAACACTCGAAAAAGTTGGAAAGTCTGAAATGACTACATTTTCCAATATTTTCAACATTTCCAAGTGTTAACACACACTACCTAAATGTATAATTAGTTCTTTTCTCTTTTTTATTATTCAGTGCCCATTTTGAAATAAAGAGCTAGGTATGGTATAAGTTTTCAAAAGAAATAATAACTTCAGTAAATAAAAATCAAATGTTTAAAACCATAAAATTTCATTCTAAACTTTATTTTATTTTAGTGGAATTTCTCTCTTACAGATAGGGCTGTTAATTTCTGATACGATAACACAACTTTATGAGACGACACGACATAACACGATTGATACGAATTTAATTTTGTAATGTTTATGTCTTGTATAATGATTTGTGATATATAAATGACACGACACGATAACACGAATTGATACCCCTATTATAGAGCTCATAAAATTTAATTTGCATTAATTTTTGAAGAAATTTAGTTAGTTGAAAATTAGAGTATAAATGAACGATTTTTTTTTCCATTAAGTTTATAATTCAATTTTTTGTCAATAAAATTGAAAAGATTTTTGTCTTTTAAGTACGATTTCTTGAGAGTGAGAGTAAAAACTAAATGATGATGTAGCATGGTAAATATGTAAAAAAAAATCGAAACAACAAAAGACTTTGATTTATATAAAAACCGAACACATTAAAAATCTTATCTATAACAAAAATACCCACTAATCCTAATGTAATCATACTTATCAAGCAAAAGTTCCAAACCTTACTATCACCCCTTCCCTCTTATTATAGTTGCCCTAACCCCCTCTCCTCTACTTTTCCTAATCTCTCTTCCCCGTCGAACATTCTTCATTCTCCTCTCGGTGTCCACTTTTCCTTCTTTCTCAATCTTTTTTGCCTATATCTCTCTTGTCACTTTTTTTCCTCATCCCCATTTAAAAATTTTGTTGTAAGAGAAAGAGATTACATGCGATGCCTTAACACCTAAGCCCAAACTAAAACAAGGGTTTTGTCAACCAACATCATGTAAGAGTAGAGCCCTTGATGTCTCCATACCTTGGATAAGAGCCGCTTTGTTCAACCCGCACTGCTCAACCAAAGTTCCATATTTTTCATCGTCGAAACCCACCTCTTTGCCACCACATTTGAAGTTCTGGCCTTATCAGAAAGAAATTGATGCATTCTCATTGCTACTTAATTTGAAGTCCAAGCTTTATTACATTAGACAAGTTGGAAGAGAAAATTTGTTCCCAAGTATGGCCTCTGTTGGTGATACTAATGTTGAATCTAGGCTTCCACTTGTTTGCACCATAGAAATGTGAAGATTTGGCAAAGTAATATTTTGAGTAGGTTTCGAGCGATGTTTTACTTTATGATGGGAACAAGAAAGTCATGAAGCAAAAGAAACCAACTTAATTTTTATTTTAGTGATTTTGCTTATTTTTTTTAATTGATCAATTTGGCTTTATATTTGAGATGCAAGTTGGGATGAATCTATTTCATAAAGACGAGTGTGTTTTCACTTTTAAGTTAGACCTATTCGAGTGGTGGTTTAACCTGATTGTTTGTTTGTGTTTTGTTCACTTTTTCTTTATAATGATGTTTGGTTGTGATGAGCAATATTGCATGGAGTGCATTCTTCTTACTACTATTGGAAAGGTTGTGATATGCGGTGATGGTGATAGGTAGAATGTCGAGAGTGGAGGTGATGTGGGTGATGTTAAGGCTTATTATGTGGTAATCTTGTTAAATTAGTTGGTTTACGTTGTTAGCTGGTATGAGTGTTGGTTAGATGGTTTGGATGTGGATTACTTGGTTTGGGTATTACTTAAAATTTGATTAGTTTAAAGGTCATATAAGTGCCTCTTTGGATTATGTCTTATTTATCTGATGTTGTTAGCTAACACGACACCATTTGACATTTTTGCCGAGAAGGGCTCCAAATTGTCTCAATTAGAAGTTGAGGAGTTTAGTAAGTTATACCTTAAGCTAAGGGGCTTAATGAGCTTCTCCATACAAGTTGAGGGCTTAAAAATATGCTTTTCCTTTTAACCAAAAATGTTTTGTATTTACATTGGATCAATTATGACGTAGTCCCTGTGGTTTGTTTATATTCAATTGTGTCCTTGACCTTTTTGAAAAGTTTCTATGTTGTCCTTGGAGTTTATCTCTTTTGTCTCTTCCTTTCATCTATATATGTATTTCCTACCCTGAATTTCTCTCCAACATCTTTTTCACATTCACTTAAAACAAAATCATGAAACGGTAAAAAAAAAATAGAAACCAAAAAACGTAAAAGACCCAAATCATGAAATAGTTAAAATTGAACTATCCAAAAATTATGAAAAACCAAACCGTTAAACATCAAACATGAAAACACTCAAAATCTGGGTTTTGGTTAAGAAGACAAATATCAAGGACTGTATAGGCTAATTTTAAAAAGGCATGAATGCAGCTCGAACAATTGAAAAAACTTCAAGGACCCCAGGTAACTGACCTTTAGTTTTA
This sequence comes from Flueggea neowawraea, assembly GCA_948243855.1. NCBI lineage: Eukaryota > Viridiplantae > Streptophyta > Magnoliopsida > Malpighiales > Phyllanthaceae > Flueggea > Flueggea neowawraea. The sequence goes on along the minus strand of CAODLS010900524.1, from coordinate 5,613 downwards.
TAGTCTATCCCGACCCTGTTTGGCCTAGGACAATTTTTTGACATACCACACAATGCTACGCGTTTTTAGTTGCTTTTGAATTTGGTTAAACATGTTTAGTTCCTAAATAGGTCAACATATTTATGACATTTAAAAAATATCATAAATTGGTTGAAATACTTAACACGTTTACGATGTTAATTGACTTATTTAACTTAATTGAGTAAATATGTCATGTGTTAATTAACACAATTGTTCAAAGTATAAGAACTATTTAATAAATTAGTTGTATAAAAATTAGATTATTTTCTTAAATTAATTATATGTATCATTAAATGGGTCAATGAATTCGTGTAATTATGTGCCCAGTGTGTTAAATAGTGTTATCAAACCAATTACACCAATTAGAGAGAAAATTTAAAATTGAAAATTTAGCTTTACATTGTGAGTAATACGTGCGCACTAATCTAAAGAAAGTTATGCATTCTCGAACCCTGTAATCACATCTGAGAAAATGTAAATGAGAGTTTTCAAATTCTGATGATGCCCCACACTATAATCGTTTTTTAAACAGACTTAAAGTTTCTAATTATTACTAAACTACAGGAGTTTAAAAGAGTAAGATCTATCATACCACAAAACAAAAAGGACGATAATAATTAAGATCATGTGAAACGTTGATCAATAACAGAGCGTGAATTTCGTCTTTTACTTGAATTGTGCAAGGTGGGTGATCTAGTCTTTCCATTAACGTAGAGTTTTTTAAATTTGTGCTGATAAGGGAGATTAAGATATATCTGGAATGTATTTCGAATTAAGATACAGAATGATTAAAATATGAGTGGGATACATTTCCAAAATTATTTTCAATTGTTTGTTAAATTATTTGGAATAAACTGGAAAGTGTATATTTTTCTTTCAATTTGTTTGTTAAAACACATGAAATTGTAAAGATGTAATCATTTCACTAAACTGTCTTTATATAAATATAGAGATAAATAAGAAAAAAAAAGTGAAATTTTATCTGTAATGATATTTTATTATTATTTTTTATTTTAAAACACTTTGGGATACATATTTTGACTCTATGTCAACTTATGTATATCTTGATCGGTATCTAGCAAGCATACTAAAATCGATGTAATTTTACTTAGAAGTATTCCAATGATATCGAACCCAAAGGAACGTCTCTAATTGTGGTCAATTAAAAAGATAATAGCAATAAAAAAACAACAAGTGGTTTATTTTGGGGTTTTGGAATTAAAGCAAGTAAATAAACAAAATGCAAGTACTCAATAATTGGAAAACGTTAGAGCTTTCAAAATAAAACCAATGATTTAGTTGCAATAATGAATGAAATTAAATTTTAGCAAATGTGTGTAAGTGTTCTTTCCACAAATATCACACAAGACCTCACTCAAGTAGTACCTACATTTCCTTTTTTATTCAAGTTATCGCATATAAAATAACGTAAGCAATTCAAAGTGGTTACGACTCTTATTCGTCAAAAAGTCTAGATTATCAGTTATAAAAACTGGCCCGTTAAAAATAATTTTTAAATTGCATAATGGTGTCTATAGTTTGAACCCAAGTCCTCGAGGATGTTGCTGCGGTCATGCATTGACACAAAATTTTGTGTGTTTGCATTTTTCATACCTGCTTCTTGCAAGTTCACCAAAACAGAAGCCATTAATGTTTCATTTTTTTTGACCGGTCTTAATTCGTCAACTTTTTTTTTTCCTTCCTTTTCCTTTTGCCAGATCAACTAGGGTCAAAGAACTGGATTGGTATGCCCGAAATTTCTGGTCTAATACAAGTTGTATTATGAGCTTTATAATTGCTAAGGAATGCCGACTGAGATTGACATGCCACTGGTCAACCGAGAACCTTTTTTATAGTCAAACCCAGGGGTGGACTAAGAGAGGTCTGTCATGGTCCCGTGTATCACGACCCATAATCGAACCCGTGACTGGCGTACGAGACAGACCATCTATGAGAGCTCGATCAATCTCGCACAAGCCTCTGTGATCAGACATACTATCTAACTTATCCAAATACACATTTTAAAACATTTATAAAAAAAATATTTATAGATAAAATAAAATCATATATATATATAAATATCAATATATATATATACATATACAATATATCAAAGTATCAGTAAATGTAAAGTTATCAAAATAAACCCTAAAATACAAAAGTGAAGTCCAGTATCACAACAGTAACCCAATGTGGAACTCTAACGACATAACATAGTAGTGTCCGGACGAGGGCACTCACTGTAGTAAAGAAGTGCCTCTCTAGGATCGAGGTACAGGTCAGATGTTATGCGTCCCAAAAATATCACCTGCGAACAAAGGTTAACATAAACAACAGAAGAAAAAAGGGTAAGATTCCCGGCTAACCCAAGAAAACTTAGAATCTCTGTAGCGGTCTTAGGTCTCTCCCAATGGAGTACTGCCTCCACTTTCTTAGGGTCTACCATAATGCCCTCTCTCGACACTACATGTCCCAAGAATGCCACTTGTTCGAGCCAAAACTCGCACTTCGAGAATTTAACATACAACTGATGTTCTCTCAAAGTCTACAAGACTGACCTCAAGTGGTCGTCATACTCCTCACTGCTCCTCGAGTATATCAGAATGTCATCGATGAAGACAATCACGAACCGATCCAAATACGGTCTGAACGATCTGTTCGTCAAATCCATAAATGTCGCTGGTGCATTAGTCAAATCAAACGACATTACTAGGAATTCGTAGTGACTATATATAGTTCGGAATGTTGTCTTAGGAATCTCCTCACTCTAATCCTCAATTGATGATATCCTGACCTCAAGTCGATCTTAGAAAATCATTGTGCACCCTGCAACTGGTTGAACATATCATCTATCCTCAGAAGTGGATGTCAATTCTTCACTGTTACCTTGTTCAACTGACGATAATCAATACACATACACATACTCCCCTCCTTCTTTTTTACAAATAATATCGGAGCACCTTAAGGTGAGACTCTCGGTCAGATAAAACCCTTATCCAACAACTCTTTTAACTGAGTCTTCAATTCCTTCAACTCTGCTGGCGCCATCCGATACAGTGGAATCAATATCGAATCGACATTAGGCTGCACCTCAATCATGAACTCAATCTCGCATTCAGGAAAAAATCCTGGTAACTCATCGGGCTCTAAACGCTCAAAAACTGTGGGACCACCTGTATATCCTCCAATCTTATCTTGAATCCTTGAGTCTCAATGAGCACAAAAGCCAAATACACCTCACACCCTTGGCGAATCATCCTTTCTGCCCTAACGGCTGACACATGTCCCTGTATAACATTATCCTGCTTACCTTGATAGCAAAACTCACTCTGATTAGGTAGTCAAAAACATACGCTCTTTGCAAAGCAATCTAAGGTGGCATGCCAAGTCGAAAACCAATCCATGCCAAATATCACATCGAACTCCCCCATATTTAATACTGTAAGATCGGCAGTCAAATTGTGGCCATCAAAGGCGATCACGCAACCCCAGACTTCGGAATCAACTACAATCTTGTTACCTAAAAGTGATGAAACCTCCAACAACCTGCCTAATGGTTGCAACCCTAACCCAACATGCTCAACAAAATATGGAGTAACAAATGAATTCGATACACCCGTGTCAAACAATACATATGTAGAGGATCCAAAAATAGATAACGTACCAGTCACCATAGCATTAGAGGATTATGCCTCCCGATGAGTCAAATGATATACTCATGTCTGACCTCCTTCCGTCGTACCATCTTGACCAGTCTGATCGTGACCACTACCCTGAGCACCCTGGCCATGGTCACATATCCTGCTATGCCTCTCCTTAAGCCCCCCACTAGTTGTGCCTGAACCTCCACCTCTGGACTATTTGGTCTGAGATCCCGTGCCTAACCTACTAGACAATCAACTATCTTATGCTCTGGTTGGCTATAGTAGAAGCAGTTCCCTAGTGTCTTATTAATCACACCCGGATGCCTCTTCCCATATGCCTTACAGTGAGGCAATAAACTCCTATCTGCACCTCTTGAGCTATGACCGGTGCTCTGACCCCCTCTGTGCGCCTGGCTAGCTGCACCACATTGTAACTCTGGGCAATATGACTCCCAGCAGAGTGTCTGCCTCTCTGGTCTAAATGAGCTCCCTAACTCTAGCCCTACTGGCCTCCAAAAGTACCCTATATATGTGCTTTCTTTGACTCCTTAGGATGTCTCTCATCCACATATTACATACCCTGGGCAACCTCGTTAATCTGCCTTATGGTGTTCAACCTAAGAGTCACCACCACTTTACTAATCGTGAGTCGCAGACTGTTTAGAAACTTCCTCTCCCTGACACTGAGGAGGTGCATACTTACTCAACTCCTTAAACTTCTCATCGTACTCTGTCACTGACATTCCCTGCCTCTGACTGAAGTCGTTGAACTCATCTACCTTCCTAGCCCTGATACTCTGAGGAAGGATAGACACTATGAGTTCATTCTTGAACTCGGCCTGTCTAACATATCCCCTGGTCTCATAACCTAACCACCACTTAGCTGCCCGACTGTTCAGTAAGAACCCGACAAGTCTGACGGTATCGGTATCATCAGTGATGCCCTAAATACGGAAACAATGCTCCACTCCAACGAAGAAATCGTGGGGATCCTCTCCCATATTGTCTGAAAATCGAGGGGATAGAGCTTTAAAAACTTCTCCAACAAGGTATCATCTCTAACCTATGGTGCTACAAGTGCAACTATTGGAGTAACCACTGCAGCAACCTCAAGCTAAGGCTGAGGAATAGGCAGTGCCGCTGGTGGTGGGGCTGGTGCCGCTGTAGGTGGAAGGGTTGGCTGATCTCCAGCTGTCTGCCTAGGAAGAGCCCTCTCCATGCAATCGAGGACCCGGGCTATATGCTCAAGCATCTCAAATTGAGTCGTGAATAGCTACTGCTAAAGTAATGGCTGAGGCTGTGACTATTGTTGAGGTACCAATTAAGGCTACTATTGAGATACCAACTGAGGTGCTGCAACCTCCGGCGCACTATGGGAGTCATGCTAATCTGCGACAGAATGGGTTGCGGCCTCGACAGGCACGTGTCTAGGTCTACCACGAGGTCTTCGACCACCACGTCGATCCATATCTACACACATATCAGACAATGAAGCATATATGCATATGTCAGACTACAATGATTGCTACAGTACTACAAAATACTCAGAAAGGTATACAAAGGCAAATCGGGCTGACTCGATCAAAAATACTTATGCTCCATACCGATCCAGACTATACAAAACCTAGGGCTCTGATACAACCTTTGTCGCAACTCGTTTTTAGACTATGATCGGCATACAAGACAAATCGAACCGGAGGACTGACTCATCTCGCACAATCCTTGAAGAATCAAACATTCTACCCACTTATCCATTCATTAAAACCTACATTAACTATTCTGTTACGCGAGCAAGTATATATATATATACACCATAAAAACATTGTTCTTTATATATAAACAGAAATGCATATAAGTATGACAAGTATAAAATAATAAATCCAAAAATAAGTATAAAACATGTACGAGAAAATCAAAATACAACCCAGTAACCTACTAGCATTCAGTG
>CAODLS010900457.1:0-16773 GCA_948243855.1 Flueggea neowawraea | reverse complement strand
TCAACAATCAGATTTTGAAGATTCATCTGTATATATTCCACCAGATCAGATGAGACTGATTCAAAGCATCAGTGCTCTAATTTCTGATGTATTCTCTCTGTCCTCTGTCTATTTCTTTGAAGTTGAAGCATTCTAGCCTGCCTTTCCGCTTTATTAGTGATTTATTTGTGTTAAAGAAGAAGGGAGCAATATGGTGTATGGAATTAAATACATAGCTATTGAAGTCAATGATGGATGTTTTGTGGTGCAGTTGGCTGTGGAGAAAGAAGAGTTGGTAAAAGCTTTAGCATCTGAATCATCTCAGTGTTCCAAATTGAAGGTAATTTTGATTGTGAAAAATAAACAAAAAAGATTTGTTTAGTGAAATTAATTAATCTAATCGGTTTCTTGATGTGAAAAATGAAGGATTTGAACAGGGAGTTGTCACATAAACTTGAGGTTCAAACTCAAAGATTGGAGCTCCTGACTGCTAGAAGTATGGCCAATGAGAATATGCCTGTGAGATTGCCTGAAAGCCATAACATACAGGAAAATATTACATATGCTGATGAAGGAGATGAGGTATGTTTTCCATGTCTAATGGTGAAGGAATATTCTGTCCCTTGATAACAGAAAAATATGGTCTTTGAAAAAAAAATGCAACCAATTCCCTGCCATTCTTGGTTTTATTCATTCCGAACTTCTGGCACGCACATGCATTTTAATGTTAAGATTTTTCAGTGACATGCTGCTTAGATTATTCAGATATAATGCGGAGATAAAAATGCAAGAAAGCGAATTCTTGCACCCATTTAGTTGATCAACATGCACTTCTGTCTTCTTAACAGGTGGTGGAAAGGGTTTTAGGGTGGATAATGAAGCTCTTTCCAGGAGGTCCATCAAGACGACTAACCAGCAAGCTTATATGATGCGAGTCAGGATTGCTCATCAAGCACAAATGCCCAGTTCTGCTCTTGCTTCCTCTGCCATTACCCTCCTTGTTTTGGCGACCGAAAAGGAGATCGCAGAGGCCGTAATCTGTATATTTTGAGTTAACACCATTCATTCTTTTTAGTAACAGATTAAAAATGAGTGTGTAAGAGGCCTACCCCTCGAGTGGGAAAGTCTCATGGTCATTTTTTACCAAAAGATAAAAATAAGAGTCTCGTGGTACTAGAAATTGCCTTGTGTACGGGACGCTGTTTTGGGACGTTTTGTTGGCTATTTGGTGATTAGATTCATAGAAAATAACTGCTGCCCTATATATATGCGAGACTGCAGAGTGGTCTTGTTGACGATGTACCAGTTCAATTTGTTCACTTTTTTTTTTTTACAATTTAGTGAAGCAACTGAATTTTTATTATTTCAAATACATCTCAAGGTTGAGCTAGCAAATTTGAGCACCGGCGATTTATGAATGTGAAAATGGAAGCAGGCTTACCACCCGCACAACTAAGTTGAGCAAATTTAACCACATGAAGTTGATCACGCGCACAACTAATCATTTGAGCTAATTTTACGAAGTTTGTAGTTTAGTGATATTAGAGTTGTGAATTCAAGAGTAGCTGAAAGGATTTTGGAAATGAAGACTGGTATCGTCACCATTAATGGAATTAAAGGCGATGTTTGAAATTCTCTTGTTGTAGACGACAAATCTTTTATTCCAACCAACGAATGTTATTCTACATAGACGAGTAGTCGTTTACTACATGATCACGTCGAAGATAGTCAATTGTCGTAGCCGTTTATTGCAAATGAAATGATTGAGTGAAGTAAAGCGTCGTCGCTCCTGTGAAAATCCTCGTCTGACTGGAATATCTTATAGTTGAGCCCGCGAATATAATCGAGTGGTGAATAAACTGCTTTCAGTTCACTGCTTGGTTTTTAACTCGGATGATGATGACGATGATGGCTTCTTCTTCTTCAGTAATATGCAAGCTTTCGCGTCCCATTATCTCCTCTTCTACTACTTCTCTTCCCAAAGGTATTCTTGGAATCCACTCTCTTCACCTCATACATCCGATCCAGTCGCTCACGCCGTGATATGATTATGTGTCTGTAAGAGAAATAGATGGCAACTCCAATTCGTCGAAGAAGTCAGTTACACTGCCGGAAGACTGGAGGAAACGTTCCAAACCTATTCCGCCGGGTGGCACTTATCCGGCAAAAGACCACTGCAGGTCCTGCTTCTTCCTCATTCGCTAATTATGTTTCGAAGAAGGTTTTGTTGATTTAACTGTACTTTGGATTTACAGTAAATGCGGTCTCTGTGATACATACTACATCGCTCACGTGAAGAGCGGGTGCGCTTTTCTCGGCGTCGGCATGTCTAAGATTGAAGTATTGCTCTCTCACACTCTTGTACTCTTTTTGTTTCTGTAATTTTAGCCCTCAAGTAACTGTTTTTTATTATTTTTTTGAAGAATTATTTGTTAAATTATTCTTGCCTTTTCATTGAGAGTTTGGAACCGGTAGTCCATGGTAGAGGGAGAAAAAATGATTCTTTAGATGATATGTGCATGGGAGTCCATGAGGAACTACTGCATGCTCGTAAAACAAAGTCTGTTCAAGGTACAAGTCTGTTTTCTCATTGATTTTCAATTTCTTTTATCACTTTGTTTGAGTTGCATTCAGTTGGTAGAAACTTGTATTTGCATTGATGTTCGGAAATAGTGCTAATATTTGCAATAGGGACTAGAGATGTGGCTTTTTACATCCACTTAATATAGTTCAATCAAAGAGTATCCGAATTTTTTAATGCAAGGATTTTCATCATTACATGTGTTACTGTTAGAATGAAAGTTGCAACTTTGCTTTTTTATTTGTGGTTTGAAGTGAATTGATTAATTGCTGTTTGAGTCCTTGTCATGATTTTGCTCCTCAAGTAGTTTATCATCGCATGTTTTATGCAATTTAGGAGCTCAATGGACGGGAATAGTTACTGCCATTGCCATGGAAATGCTCAAAACTGGGATGGTTGAGGCTGTTGTATGTGTACAAAGGTGGGCTGCAAACACTATATCGACCTCCTTGAAAAATTGTTGTTTGTTTAAATTGTAAAAATTATAAGCTTTTATAATCTGATTATTGTTTTTCTTTTGGTGCAGTGATCCACAGGACAGACTTTCTCCGAGGCCTATCTTAGCAAGGTCCAATGAATTTCCTTTTGTTTTGTTAATTTGTTTAGCATTTCTCTTTTTTTTTTTTTTTTGATGTTGAATCTTGTCCTCTCGCCTTTTCTAACAGGACTCCAGATGAAGTTTTAGCTGCAACGGGTGTTAAGCCTACGTTATCTCCTAATTTGAATACTCTGGCGCTTGTTGAGGTGCTCAGTACCTTTTCTTGTGATTATCCTTGAATGTCGTGGTTTTTCCTTCTTGCAAGTCTCATGATAAAAAGCTAAGCTAGTTAAACCTGATGGGTAATGAAACACCATTATATCACACTGAAACAGCAAGGAATGGAAATTTGTATCTATCGTCTCTCACCATGTTCTCTGTTATCTAAGAAAAAAACTGAGAGCATAATCACAATTAAAAATTTGAGAGACGTGATGCCTTAAATGCATGGTGTGGTTTGATGGCTTTAAGGACATGGTTTTGCCCTCGTTTTGTATTCTTGTAGAACTTAGTGGAGGTCTTTTTGTAGTTGTTCTCACTTGCATCTATTCTTTCCCTGGAATATCTCTCAGATTTTCTTCATCCTTTCCCATTGATGGAGTCAATATATTCTGGGGGGTTGGAGGTATTGAAGTGATGAAGGGAGACAATTTAATGATCTATCTTATGCTTTGCAACAGGCTGCAGGAGTAAAGCGTCTTCTTTTTTGCGGTGTTGGTTGCCAAGTACAAGGTATATTTGAGATCATGCCAATATATTTATACTTTGTACTTGTCTTTGTTGTGACTTGTAGTATTGTAATGCAGATTGATTTCTTAAACTGCAGCATTAAGATCTGTTGAACACCATCTGGGTTTGGAGAAGCTTTATGTGCTGGGCACCGACTGTGGTAATTAAACTATACACCTAGTTAGCTCTTTGTTCTTTGCATACACCACTATATGGTACTTTGGATGTTGAGCTGAAACATAGTACATTCAATCTTCATAATGCACTTGATTGGTTAAGAAAACAGAATGTGTCCCAAACTCTTAGATTTTTCTCCATGGATTAAGCAGGTTATATAATCTGTATTGTAACCTTATTTTAGGATTCAAAGATAACTGAGTAGGTAAAAAATTTTTGCAATTTAAATCTATCAAGAGGTAGATAGGTGATTAATGGCCTGCCTGCTGTTTTTATTCTGTAAATCATATTAAGAATGCCACAGTAAATATAATTCACGACTGTAATCCACAGTTGATAATGGAACTCGAGAAGGACTTGAGAAGTTTTTAAACGCTGCAAGTGATGACCCAGAAACAGTTCTTCACTATGAGTTCATGCAAGATTACAAGGTTTGCGCTGATTAATTCTTCATCTTGGACTGGAATGCTGGTATTCTTCTTCTACTGACTTACCCCTAATCTGCACAATGTACAATAAATTGTCCATTCAAGAATAAAACGAAAATTGAATTTTACATTTTCTTTTCTTTTTTTTTTATGTGAAATCCTTGTTATGGACAATCTAGAGTGTTGTATCTTGAGATAGCTTTGTGGTTATTTCTACTTCTGTTGTGTTGTACTAGCTACTGCAAACCCAGGGTTAATTTGCTGTCCTGGAGTATTATGATGATCCTGTAAATATTTTATTTGCTACATCTAAAGCTTGACATTTTCTTTCCCTTATCACAGGTTCATTTGAAGCACTTAGATGGCCGCATTGAAGAGGTATCATATTGCCCTTTATTTTCAGCTTGGTCCAAGTTCACAATTCCTGCTGCTTCATCTATTTCAAATCTTAACTAAAGCAGGTTCCTTATTTCTGTGTACCAGCAAACGACTTAGTTGATGTCATTGCTCCATCTTGCTATAGGTAACTGTGCATCATCTACACGCTCATTCCATATGCATAACACTGAAAGATCGAAATTACGAAATTTTTCATTATGTGAGAACTTGCTACCTCAATGGATTAGTTGTTCTGGTGGCATATACCATAACTTGCTTTGGCTGTTAAAAATTATTCTAACCAGCTACTTTTATTGTGTTCGGCAGTTGTTTTGACTACACAAATGCTTTAGGTGTGAGTTCCTATCAGCTAATTTTAGCAAGCTTCTTATCTTTTCGTTTTTTTATTAGATTCTTTCTTTTCTATAGTCTATGAATTATGTTTTCATGATTTATACAATTTGATATTTGAGAGCATTGTTGTAGTAGCACTAAGGGAGAATTGATGCATTTAAAATCTCGTTCTGTTTCAATTTATCTTAATGATATCTTACACTTGAAATTCTAGGATCTGATGGTGGGATATATGGGTGTGCCAAAATATTCTGGAATCAGCATGACCCAGCACCCACAATATGTTACAGTCAGGTATCATGAGATTGAAAAATAATCTGGCTTATAACTAAATAATGTCCAGCTTTCTGAGTTTTTTCTTCTTTTCATGTTTGATTAGTTAATATTTTCCTGAAGAGTTCTGATATTCTTTTTAACACTTTGAATTTCAGGAATGAAAGGGGTAGAGAAATGCTTAATTTGGTAAAAGACCTCTTGGATATTACTCCAACAATAAGCAGTGTAATACATTAAGCCTGGGGTGCTCATATTGTTTAGTTTTTACAGATTGAAATTCTAGTATTAATGTCTCATATTTCAAACCACTTTGAGGGTGATCGACGGCCATTTGTTATGGAGACTGTTAAGGCAGGTGACAATGCAAAGATGGGTATGTATGACTTTTCTCCATAACAATTCTATGAAAAGCTATGTCATCTGCTCAGACATTTGGCATTACTTTGGAACTCCAGTCGTGTTTTGTGAGGTTTGGAACAGTCTGTGTAATGGTAATCTTGGATCATCTTATCTGATGCAAACTTACCTGTCTAGAAGTTTTCGATAATCATTTGTGTGTATGTGCTAATTAAATACTACAGGCTCCATTAGCGAAGACAAAAGAAGAAGGCATCATTTGGTAAATAAATGTAGTAACTTCCTTTTCTCATCTCGACAAAGTGCAAGCTTGCACTAGTTGACCATACTTATAAAAGTACACGCATGTTAGCAAATGATCCAATATTGTGGTGAGCTTGTGAAACAAGCTGAAACTTCTAGTAGATTTTTGTTTAACTACATGCTCAGCATGAGTTTATTAAACTAATCTAAACTTGATTGTATTCTTTTTATACTTTCTACCAAATTCAAACGAGTAAAGCTCATTTACAATCTTATTTGAGCCTTTATTGAGGCAAGCTCGAAAAGCTCGCGAGTAAACTCGCGAGCTTTGTGAGCTTGCGAGTCTTGTGACAAGTCGAGTTTAAATAGGATTTTAAACTTGAGATTAAACTCGAGCTTGAAATATTTTGGCTGAGCTAAGCTTGAACACTCTAAAGTTAGGCTCGGCTCGTTTACACGACTATGTCTAATGAGAGAATTAATATTTTGATGGTTATTTAGAGTACGTTAAAATCTTTGTACTACTGTAAATGTCAAGATTTTCCTGTTGGTTCTTTACATTAATAATTAAAAAGAGACATGTCAATATCTGCTGTTATGTTAATATTTGGAATCCGTACTTTTCCTTCAGGGAAGGGCCCTTCCCAGCCTGCTCCAAAATTTGTTGGGAATGTTATTGCTTTTATACTGAACTTGGTAAGATTTCTTGTTTGTCGATGTGTTGGACTAAAGCAACTTGATAGCATGTTTGTTCTGACCTGGCTCCTTGGAATCAGATTGGCCCGAAGGGTCTTGAATTTGCCAGTTATTCGCTGGACTACCACACAATTAGGAACTACTTGTATACACAACGTACTTGGGGAAAAGAAAGGTATGCTACAATGAGCAATGGATATCTTGATTTTGCTTTAGGATTGGTTTTTATTTTTTTGTTTTACAAAATTAATGCAGAGCTGACAAGCACACACCCTCATATGCTAAGAAAATTGTGGAGTTGTACAACCAGAATGGACAAATTGATAAAATGGTACAAAACAAGTGATTTTTTCAGATGCTTACATGACGTGGAAATTTTCGGCACATGTACAAAAGAAGAGGTTATATTTAGATGGTGATATTGTATTACTTGTCACTTGATGAAGGATGAGAGTAAATTCTCTTTTCTTTTGTAGATTTTGTGATACAATGCAGAACATTTTTTTTTAATTTTCCCCATAATTACCATTTAATAACTTGCCATATAATGACGTTGTTGATTCAAATTATCCATTTCAGACACTAGGAATGAAGAAAAGCAGTCGATTGCAGCATGTTGCTTCTCGTTTAACGGAGAATTAAGTAAGAACTCTGTATTTTCACAGATTATTGGAGATCGTTGTGTCTTTTGACGGCTGAAATCACAAGTTTACTTCATTCTCTATGTTCAACATAATCTGTTTGGCAATTGCGGCGGTAGGGGTCAGAAAGATTATTATCTCACACAAGAATCACATTCTACAAAATCCTTGGCTGAATATTTCATAGTAATACATGCATGAACATTTTCACGCACGAAACATATATAAGTGTGCATTAATTTCACCGGGGACATTGAATTCACAGTGGAAAACTAGTTAACAAAGTGAATTGAAAGAGACATGAGCAATAACTTTGAGAACAAGTAGGAATGGGTCTTTAGCGTGGAATAGTATAAATGGATATATATAGGTGGTGGCCAACCCATGTGTGTTCTTATTTCTTGGTTACTGTGATGTCCAACTGAGAGGTTACAGGACGTGAGAACCCTTGAAATTCTAGTGGAATTGGACAGAAACACAGTTGTAGTTTTTAATGTTGTACTCTACAAGGTAGTGCAATTTCCAAACTGTCAAATCCTTGCTTCTTTAGCTTAAAACAAGAGAGAGAGTACTTATCACATATATGCTCATCAAGAATTGACTCTACTTATATACATAATTTCTTTCTCACAAAAGAGAGATATTAGATGGGCCATTGAGTTCCTTTCATGCATGTGAATCGACGGCATGGGTTCTCATATGGGTTGTCTTCACTTTCACTTTTCTTTCTTTTATAGAATATTTTTTTGATACTCTTTTAACTTTTGAATTATCAATGGCTACCATCTCTAGCTGAAACAGAGCAGAAAGGAAGTTTTTTGCATTAAAAATTAGCATAAAAGTTTGGTTTCATGGGAGTGAATGGTAGCGGTGAGAGTAAACTAAGCTAGTTTGATTTATGGTTATAAGCTGTCTGTGCATGCCTATACGTATTATATAGAAAGAGCAGAAAGTAGTGGCTCTCATAGTGGCGGTGGTAGTGCTAGGAGTGGTGCTTGACCAGCATCAAAGTCTTTAGACGAGATATATTCTAAGTTTTCTGCAAGCACATAGAAAATCTGTTCTAGTGATTTCCAACTCACACTTCCCTTCCATCGGGTTTTAGACAAATGAAGTTTAAGATTCCAGCCAAATGTTATAGTTGTTTAGGGAGTTCTTCGCTTCTGTATAATCTAAACATTAAATTTATTGCGTCTGCGTGTGCTTTTTTTTGTTTTAAGTGCTTTTTAGGTTCCATTTAAAATGTATTAAAGCTTCCTATCTTAATTGTTTAAGGCAGCATCTGGTTTTTAGCTTGTTTAGTCCTACATTGAGTTGCTTTTTAGCAAATAATGTTGCATATTCATTATAAGCAGAAAGTAAATCAAACTAATTGTTGTCGAAAACTCTTATTGATTATGTGTGTGATTTTGAGGTTTGATCATTAAATTCTACCAGTCGAATGCAAAGAATGTCTAAGACATTGTGTCAAATTTCAATCACAATGAAGTATTTTCACGTGAAGTTTAGTTTAGGAGTTCAAATTTTTACAGAATCAATAGGGACAAGATTTACTTAAAATGAATGGAGACTTGTGCAACAAGGTCAAAATTTTTTGCTGTTTTGGCAAGGATTGTCCAAATATGTTATTGTGGGCTCAATCCATGTGCCATAACCATATGAAAACAAGGAGTTGATTCTTGTATGTAGAAACTGGTAATAGGGAGCGGCATAAGTCTTGATTTATCTGGTTGTCACTCGGGCTCGTGTCGCATTGAACTGGGTTGTTCAGATCTAGTCTGCTTGTCCTTGGTGAGATGATACGGTGATCATACTCGTGCACGGGACCAAGTCCGTTGTCGGATGTCAGTTATGGCTAACAGAAACATTCCTAGTGGGAATGGTACCTTCCGATTTAAGCATGTATAATAACGTTCGGCAGGAGTACGACACTTACCGGTCGCCTCCACCTCACTTTTTTGAAAAAAAAAAGTCAGGATTATTAAGAAGATAGATGTTTGGCTATAAAATGAACCTGGGGTCCACATTATTTCTATTGGGTCCCATGTGGACCATATACTGGATATATAGGAATCGCCCATTATTTGTAGGGAAATGTATGAGTTAATGACTAAATGGACCAAACAGCAGTTTTTATTAAAAAAAAAATATATTGTTATTATTATTTGTCCTTTCCAATTGACTTGAATTATTAAAGTTGTAATACAAAGATCCGCAGAACCAGCCAAGGCAAACAAATGTTAGATAAATAATATTTTAAAAAACAGAATAACACCACACCATTACACCAATGGCAAAAAGCCTCATCTTCCTTTGTAAAAAAAAGGCCCAAAAATTATTTGCAATTTCTTTTGGGTTTTCCTCAGGAGAGGGCTACTTGCTGTGTTACTCTACATCACTTTTTCTCTACACAAACTGATTATTTTATCAGTTACTGGACAAAGAAATGATACGACTAAATTGAAAAATTAGAAAAAAAGCAGCACTAATTTCTATGCCCATTTTTCAGAAATGTGAAATGCATCTTCTCTGGCGAGCTCCAACAGCTTTCTTTTTCTGCTTAGTTTCTTCCAGCTCTTGGCAATGTCAACTGAGACACTAATGGCGTCTAGTGATGCTCCTGATAGACCTCTCCTTGTAAACCCAACTGCATATAAACCTGCACTTCATTTCCATCCATTTGGGAATGGATTTTTTGGAATACCATCTTCAGAAAAGAATTGATTGTCCTGTTGAGACACAGATTTCCCAAAAAATAAATTAGCCCATAATTTTTTTTGTTCATAAATGATAGAAAAATGTCTTGGAGAAAACAGAAGCCTGAACCAATCTGACATTATCCGGTTTTTGTCTAAGTTTCTGAATCATTAATGTGTGTGTGTGTGAAACAGAGAGTGAAAAAACTTAGCCCACAAATTTCTCCTTTTCCATAGTTATGTAAATATTTGTACGATATTTTCTGTGAAGAAGACATAGCATAACCCTCTTATAAAAACCAACAATCCGACCGTCGTTTCAGAACTAAAAGACATCCAGAAAGTGAAACGAAATAAAAAACATAGATGTCCTAATCAATATGAAAAAAAAATCAAAATAATAAAATACCGAACCTAAAAAAATCCCAACTCCCATAACTGTCGCACTTAAAATTGACAAGTCAATAAGAATCCATTTTCTCACCTTTAGCCATGAAGGAACATTGCTGCGATACCCAGTTGCAAGAATTACAGAGTCGATATCAATAGTTTCGCCATTGACAAGCTCCACTCTGCCATAAGAGAACTTCTTGATTCCAGGCACAACTTTGATCTGACCCGATCTTATTTTCTCCAATGTACCAATGTCCAACACTGGAGTCCTTCCTTGAGTGTTCTTCAGCTCCACGGGTCCCGCATTAGGCCTTTGAAGACCGAACTTTTCGAGATTTCCGAGAATTATCCGAGCAAGAATTAAGAGTATCTTGTCAACCAGCCATAGTGGAAACCATTTCATCAATGTCACTGCCAATTCAAATGTTGATATTCCAAGGACTTCTCTAGGCAATACATGAACCTGAAGATTCAGAAAGATACATCAGATTCTGCTTTTGAAGGTTAAAATGATAGCGAGGATGGTAGCAGAACAGTAGAAATGTGTAAGATATGATTACTAACCGAGCTTCGGACAACCATTGATGGATTAGCATTATGGTTGCAGAGATCAAGAGAGACTTCCATGCCTGAATTCCCGCAACCAACTACTAATACACGTTTTCCGCGATAGGTTTCGCCGGATTTGTAGTCACAAGCGTGTATGATGCTGCCTCCGAACTCATCCAAGCCTTCAAATTCTGGTACTAATTTCTCTGCATTCTCTCCAGTGGCTACCACAAGCCACCTGCAAATGTATTCCACTTCAGTAGGGGCATTGGAAATGCTTGTTGAAATGGTTTTGACCCGCCATAAACCAAAAGTCTCATCATACTTAGCAGACTGCACTGTCTCATTGAAATGTGGGTTAATATCAAAATGTCTAGCATAGGATTCAAGATAGTTTATGAACTGAAATTTTGTGGGGTATTCCGGGAAGTCCTCCGGGAACGGACAATAGGGTAGTTGACAGAACTGTTTAGGAAGGTGAAGTTTAAGGCGATCATAGGCCCTGTTTTGCCATAAAGAGGCAATGCAGTTTGCTCTTTCAAGAATAATGAAAGGCACACCTTGTCTTTTTAGGCCAGCACCAACTATGACAGGTCCATTAACCCAAATGCACTGGCGAGAAAAGATGTCTTCTTGACTAAAGTTTTGAAACATAGTTGGAAGATTAAGACAAGTGTTATACATTATAGAAGAATGTTTGGTTCAAAAAAAGCTACAAAAAGGATTAGAAAGTGAGACAGACAAGTTACGGGCAAATTTGGTAACGAAAGTCAAATTAAAGGATCAAATAGGGAAAGAAATGGTGAAGTTGATGCTTCCAAACGAAGAAACAGGGTTGATGTATATGAAAAGAGGGAAAGGACAAAGAGGAAGTGAGTGAGAGAGAATAGAATGAAATGGAATTTGTTTGTTGTGTGATGTGAGTGTGAAGAGAAAGGAGGGATGGAGGGGGTTAAATAGGGGAGGGTCAAGGCCATGAGAGTAGCTTGTGACTTGGATTCGAAAACAAAATTCTTTTGAGCGTATTTCTCAAATGATAAGTTTGTGGCCACCTTCTTTTGTTTGTTGCATAGTAGCTTCATATATCAATGCATAAACTTAAAGTTACGAGTTATTTATTGTTTGTATCATGTAAAGGTAGACCTTCAGAACATATATCCTGAACCCTTCATAAAATAGGTCTTTCTCAGGTCGAACTCTTAAGTTTGCTCTTTCAATTCAGGCATAGACTGGTCAATTATGATCTCCAAGTCAGCCATATGTACTCTGCAAAATTATCTAAATGGAAGCACATGCTCACAGCCTCTTTTCGGAAATTTGTCCTTATTTAACATAACCAAGTAGTAATCAACTCTGTTTTAGTGATCATTGCATAAAATTAGATTAATTAATTATAGCATCCATTAATGTCCATAATTTATTTTCCTGATAACATAAAATTAGAAGATTAATAGTTTCTTTCCTTTTATTTAGTATTTATAAATCTCGCTCGTATTCAAAATGTTAACCTTTGAACCAACACTTCATTGATTGTTCGAAATGTAGGAAAAATTTGTGTGATTTTAATCTGTTGTGTTTTACAACATATAAGATGTTCCTAGTTTTATTTGATCTGCTCTATAAATAGTGGAAATATGGAATATTTCTTATCAGCGACAAAGTTTTGGTGTTTTAGTTCACATTGTAGTCTTCTTCTAAACTAGAAATTTTCTCGGAAGATCCCTAGAAAAATGGAAAAACGGAGTGTGGTCCAAGTTCTCTAACTTGGATTCAATTTCTGCTCTGCCTCTAACCTGTTTGTGCATAAATGATTCATGGGTCCATACCATGTGTTCCGGATGCACAAAATAAGAGGTACAGGATGTTCATTGAATTCACTGTGAGCAACTTTGAGAGGGTCATTAAAATTCAACTCACGAAGGAGTCAACACTTTTTGTACTTTTTTTAGTTAGTTAAACATATAATAATCTCTATATTAGAGTGGTAAATGTTCGATCAATTTCCTCTTTTACATAGTGGTATCTAGTTAGAGTCTGAATGTGAAGAGATTTTTGTCCCTCGTAAGAGTTTATAATACTAAATAATAGGCTAATGGGGATAGAAGAGTCAAATGTTGTACATGAAAATTTGATAGGAAATTATAATGCTTTTCAGTTTTGAGCGCCAAAACTATCTGCAAATTTTGTTGTTCTAACGGTGGATTCACTAAACTAAACATCCCCAACTTGATCACTATGAACTTAGATGGTTGACTTATTTGCATTAAAATATAATTTATTGATATTAAAATTGTTTTTAATATTAAAAAATGAAGATTCAATTTAGTGAAAATTAATGTATAAGAACAAAAAAAAAAAAAAAGATCGTGAGCTCATTTTGAGGGGGAATAAATTGTCCATGACGAACAATATTCTACCAAAAAAACAGACGGATATTTGCCAATTTGCTTCACACATAAATGATTATAATTGTTTTGCTGGGATTTAAAAAAAAATTGTGTGCTTGGTGGGCTATAAGAAGGAAGCAGGCTGGTAGGCTCTCTAATCGAAACAACGTAGTAGGTAGATACCAATAATCACTCGTATTCCTCACTTTGATGGTTTCAATGATGAGCCATTTCTAGCTCTCCCAATAAATTTGCGTTCCCAAACCCTATCTACTATCATGTATAATCTTCTAATAATGACAGCAAAATGTGTTCTTTTCTCTCTTTTTTTCCTTTAGAATTATTAATGCGATCACTAATAATTTCCTGTTTTTGAGAGATTGTCACAAACAGCTTTTGAAAAACTCAACATGGTGAGAGATATTGACTTAATTTGATTTTAACAACCAAGACATTTGCAAGTCAAAATTCAAAGCTAAACGTGTTTGGGATGGTTAGAGTAATTAAAGAGTGAATTATTACAATATTATTCTGTTAATAGAAAAATGTCATTATGGAATGATCAGTTTCTATTTATAAATGGCAATAATTCTTTAACCCTCCTTTTCAAAACCAAATTAATGAAAATTTTCATTTATGATCGTTGAAAAATGAATTTATATTTTCCGTAATAAAGTAGTGATCATGATCAAGATTCAACTTCTTTTCTATTTTTTTTTATGATCTAAATGAAGAACCTAGGATGGATTTACACATTTTCTCGCCACAAAATCATCTACCCACGTCTAACTTTGTGCATGTACATCGAACAAACTTAAAAGCTTCGTCTAATTATTAGAGGAGCCGTCCATTAGATATCAACAAGTTAAAGTTTTATTAAAAATTATTTTGCTCATTATTGTTCTTCATGAAGAGTGGAAATAATGTTCCTTCGCAAGTAATTTGTCTTTTTTCATGGTCAACAATAAACTAATTATTAAGATGGATTATATACATCAGGAATTATATATAGATGAATAAGGGTTCACCAAGATTTGAAAGAACAAAGAAATGATTCCCAAACAACGATTAAGTAGGGCCTCATAAGATTACCTTTCAGGCTTCTATATGTTTGAATCTTTTAAGCATATTTTATATGAAAGGCACAATACTCAATTGCATTAATTTGCAGCTACAAAAGGTTCTCTACGATTCTTCTTTTATTTAATTTTGTTAATTGAGAAGTGCAAGTGTATTCAAATATTATAGTCACATGGAAACATAAGAAGTTGAGAATCAAGAGGAATAATAAAATTTTAAAAATAGAATAGAACATTAGAAGCTTATGTATATACACATTGCTTGAGAACCTTTGGAAGCCACATAATACTCTCCATGTTGCAATATCCTCATATATCCTTTTGACTTTGGTATCTCTCATTTGACTATTAATCATGCACATATTCAACTAATTAATATTAAGTAAATGATTAGAGATAGTATGCATCATATATGATTAATTGCAAATAATGCATCATCAAATCATTAGTAGGTAACAATTCATAATCTATGTTTTTATCATACATAGATCAATTAAGGGTTGGTTTAAAGATTTAATGCAAATGAATAATATGAATGTTATTATTATCTTTATATTCATCAATAGCTACTTATTAGGCAAGATTATCTTTCTTCACCATTTACCTAAAACATTTTTTTCTACTAAACGAATAAGCATTTGTCTATATATAGCTTCTAATGAAGCATAAAGTCGAAAAAACCTTAAATATTTTATGATTTTTTATTTTTTTGTGCTGACGCATTTGAATAAAAATATGTTAAGGTTTATAATTTATCAGTAATTTTTCCTTTTACATATAAATAATAGCATTCGAGTTTTGGAAGTTTAGACTGGGCACATGTGCCCCAACAAAATCAACCATTGTCCTATGTGATTATGATATTTTTATTTCTTCATATATTTGTTGATACAAAACATCTTTACCATTATTGGAACATTTCAAATAATACCTCTCTTTCTCTCTTTTTTAGGGTTCGAACTTTTATGAGAAAAAATGACTCTCAAATTCAAATACTAGCTACCTCAATTTAACTAACTCAATAGTTAGGTGACATCATATTCTTATCAACTCAGTTAGGCCAATTCAACAAAATTTTGGTAATTTTTTTATTATTGATAGTATGAATAAAATGAAGATTATAAGCATCCAAATATAATAATATCAAGAGTATAATATGGGAAGAGCATCTAAAGTACGGTTGATAGCTGAATCACTAAGGTCATTTATGGCAATCCAGTGAATGGAACACTTAATTATATTTTGTTGAATATTCCCAGCATCCCCAGACAAAAGCTTGTTGACTGGCCATTCCAATTAATTGGATCTTGAACAATCTTTAAGGCAAGTTTTGAATCTAATTCGATAATTCCATTTGAAAGGCCATGCGTCAATGCCCAAATAAGCTTAAGGGAAAACAATGACCAATTAGGTTTCAACTTTGTTTACGTTAATTCTTATGTGAACTAATAAGTTCTACCATATTGGACATTAAAAGAAATTATACTACAACATATAAATCAACAAATGTATATACTTTTGAATTAACAAATATATATATTTGAATAGTTTAGAGATAACAAATGTATTGACATTAGTGTTACGAATAAAGATACTTATAAATACCTTAAGAATAAAGATATATGTGGGTACAATAAAGAGATAAGAGTGAATTTTTTGAGAACTAATTAATCTCTAATGTATTTTTCTAGAATCAAGAATCCAATGTTCTAAATGAAAGTTGTGTAAATCACGTAGAACTCATTGTTCCAAACCCGAACTACAAGTCTCAAGTTCATAACATGCAAGAAGTCAAGAGTTAAATAAAAAATAGAATAAGGATTTTATTACTTGAACATGAGATATAAAGGAGTGGTTTACTTCTAACATTGTCCAAACGATTACGAAAAACACGAAAAATTTTGGGAAGACGGTGAAGTTAAGTTATGCTATAAAAAGAGAAAATAACAACATTAGTGATAGTTATTTACATCAATATATGAGATAGTTAACATTATTGATATATTTTATTTAAAAAATGCCATATATATTAAATTACTGTCACATGTAACGCCGTACCATATAAATCTCTTCCAAATTACAAATTGATCAAAGAACAAGTGAGGTTTATGACGTGCTTCAAGTTTGTATCAAGAAGATAAATAAATAGAAGGATATCTCGTATCTAGGATTGTAGATACGGGATAAAATTAAAGAGAAGTGGGTATATGTATCATATCGGGTACCTAATTAGTTTATTCCCCTCCTAATAATTAATGTCACAATTTCAATGCTAAGATTGGGTTAAAGAGG